>JAQFYM010005278.1:0-13613 GCA_034694785.1 Agrenia bidenticulata
AGCAACTGGCAAAAAAAAAATGTGAAAAAAGGTTTTGTATTATATAATTGCCTTTTGCTGGTTTCATTGTAAAATATCCAGTAAAAAATTTTTGGAGTAAAAAAGAACTCGAAATAAGCTCACATAACTACGTTTGTTACAAATTTTTGCCCCGCGCCTAAAAATACATTAGGCTGCTTTTTCATAATGCAAAGTACAGCTTTTACTTGGTTAGTTTGTTGTTTTACTATAATTTTGCTGAAATATATGAGTTTGCAAAGTTGCATAATTATTTAGTTTTGCATTGTTTGTAATATACGTTCTACTTTATACTAGTTCTAGTTTTTTATTAACCAATTTTTGTTTTGGCCTAATAAAAGCCAACAGCCTATCACAAAATTTTATTGTAGGTTTTAATAGTTATTTAAATTATATATGTATAATTTTTAAAAACTACAAATCGAAGTAATAGTGTAAAAAAATAGTTTTTTTACAACTTTTACAGCAAAAAGTTGACATTCTTTTTGTGATAAAGATTTTGAGGATGAATTTTTTATGCAAAATTGCAAGTTATATATGATAAATGCAAAAGACATGTGGTTCGCTTTATAATTGATTTTTAAAAAGGTATGTACAATATACACACTTAATAACCTTTAAAAATATAATATAACTAATGTTGCAGATTTTCTAACATGAAACCGTGTTTTACGAGAAATACACTGCATTTGCTATACAAAAAATTTCTTATAGGTGCAAAAACCTTTTATTTGTTGCAAAACCTAGGACTTCAGATCTCTCAGGCATTTTTTTGAGCTATGTTTTTTTGCTACTATTATATATGTCAACCAGAAAAAAAAACACCCTGCTTTGCCATCAAAATGTACGAATAACATAAAAAAATCATATAATAACTGCAACACTATTTCGTGTAAAGAAAATATTTCAGTAATAAAAAATGCTTTTGTAAAAATAATATAAAAAAAATTCTAAAAAAGGTATCAAAAAAAAAAGATAATTTGATCCTGTAGTAGTTATTTTTTGCAAAAAAGTGTGTTTTTTGATTTTTTAGATCCTTATTTAAAAATATGGTCAATTGTACACGCATAAAATTTTATGTACCTTTTTTTGGAGCATGGGTTTTTAGTCTTTGTAAAAAGCACAAAATACAAAAATACGTTTTTTTTTTTTTTCATCTTGGTTTATATTACACAAAATTACATTTACAAACAAAAAATATATTAAAAATCGACACTAAAAACCGCCAGTGAAAAGTAAAAATAGTGTGACTTGTTAGGTTGGTCAATTAAAAGAACTGCGATTTGCTTAAAATTTATGTTTTTAATTGCAATTTGCAACGTTTTTGTTTTTCTATAATTTAACCATTAAATCTATTTTGGATTTCCATTTTAGGGGGCCCAGGGGCGCTTTTTTCGGCTGGGCATCCTGGTTTATATTTCTAAAAATTTTGTGATAGACAGTCGAAACATCTTGGTTTTGATTTTAATATACTGCTTCAATATCTTTTTTTATATCTGATAAATTTAATTGTCAAAAAATATTATATTTTTTTTGGCGTGTATTTATTATAATTAAAAAAATGTAAAAAAAGTTTGATCAAAAAAAGGTATAAACATCATGCATTAGAATAATGCGGCAGTTCGCATTGAAAAAAATATTGTTGACAAGTATATTGGCTAAAAATATTATGTAAAGATTATTCGAAAATTGAAAAAAAAATTATCATTTTGGTGTACTATTCGTGTAACGAAAACAGTTCTTACACATTAAATTAAAAAACTTTGTTTTAGCCGAACTAAATGTAGTCTGTAATAGTACATATACATGATTATATATTAAGCGATCATTTATCAGCACACAACCTTTATAAATAAGTTGTCAAGAAATTTTTAAAGCGCAATTTCTATGTAAAAAACACACAAAAATGCATATTTAAATTATCTAAGTGTAAAACTACGTACAAAAACTAAAAAAATACCCCATAACCTTGCAGTAAACATGTGTTACTCAGCATATGCATATGCAAATACAATGCTATTACAAAAGTAAATAAATTTTTCGTTTCTACAAAAAAGAGCTATCTTTTAATTGAACCCTTACAAAAAAATACAAAAAAATACTTCTTTTATTTTGCCTTTTTTTTACGTCAAACAGATAAAAATTATAGTTTAAACTGAAATAGCAATCACTGCTTGCACTAATACAACAATTTTAAAGTCATGATGTAATGAGTTCATTACGACAGCGCATGAAGTTGTCTTTTGGCATAAATAATACATCAAATGGCATTTGGTTGCAGACATCATCCACTGCATCAGCGTTTTATAAATTTGTTTTTAGATCTAATATCAATTTATAAGATTATAACACAATTAGTATAACAATTTGTAAGCGAAATCTTATACGCAACAGATATAAATTGATTAGTATATTTAGGTAGTAAAACAAGTTATTCATATACTTGGGCTAATTCTTATCCGCTCACACGATATCTCGCATATATGGTTGAAAGATTTTGCGTAATCATGCATAAAAATTGCAAAAAAAATAGAGGGCTTTCTGTTATTGTACATCGAAGCTGTTGCTTCTAAAAAGCTGCCTTTTTGTTGTAAACAAACACAGTTCACTGTATTTTGTTATTTTTGTTTTGCATGTAACTCGATACCTATGCTTAACCTGATTCCTGCAGGCAAAATCGGCATAATTTACAACAAAATATCCATAAGTCTGATATTTTAACTGTCGTAACATAAAAAATAAACTAGTAATAAAAATCTTTTTTTTATAGAGACTATTGTTTTATTTTTTTGATATGTTTACAGAAGGTTTTTTTAGCAAAAAAAAAGTAGACAAAAATAAATGAAAACAAAAAATTATCGGGGTATTGGGCAAGGATTTTTTTTTCAGGTAGAAACACATATGTGTTACTTAATTTTTTCTATATACGGAATTAAATATCAACGTGACGGGTTCAGCATTTGTACACGGTTTACCGCGTGACAGTTTTATGGAAAAAATATGCTAAAAATTATTTTATGCTTTCTAACTTAGCCGGGGGTCCCTGAGGCCTTGCCCTTTTTGCTTACTAGGGGATATAAAAATTCCCATATTTAAAAATTGTTTTTTTAAGTTGAATTTTGTAATTAATCGATTAACCGGTTATTCATGTATTTATAAAAAAAAATGAACTATATTTGAACGGTTTTTTTAATACTGTTTTGTTGTATTGTTATGTAAATTCTGGTCTAACTTTCTTTTAAAAAAGCAAACGCACTGAAGAAACAAACAGGTTAAAGTCTACCCAGCACCTTATTTTGCACATTGAATTTTTTGCAGCAAGTTATTTTAAGTTGTACAAAAAATTTTCGGTTTTAAAAGTTGTATGTTTTTTTTTTGAAATATATGAAAACGTTTATGAGAAGAATAATTTGCTGTAATATCTTTTAATGCAAAAATTAATTACTTTTCTGCAAAACAGTTATAAATTGATTATTGTAACAAACTTTCTTTAATTATGGTCTTTTTCTACCTGCATATGGTACTGCTGACTAATGATTTGAACTGTTAGCTTTTTGTTTACATATATACATATTACAAAAAATGCAATTTTTTATAAGAAAAAATTCTTTTTGGATATTTAATTAAGTAAATTTCACATTGCCTTATAATTTAATACAAAAAAATGCCAATATGAGAAATATTCATTGCATATACTAGCATTCTATTTAACAGCAAAAAAAAAATTATAACGTAACAAATATTCTTGAACGTATATTTATTTAGAATCTAAGGCGAAAAATCTAGTATAATAACACAATAGACAATCTACTAACAAAAAAAAATTTGTTTTTAAACACCATATTAATCAGCAACAAAAAAAAGCCAATTTTTATATAAATAAATTGTTTTTTCTAATGCTCAAAATTTGTGGCGAATAATCGGATAATTATTTATATAGTATTTGGGTTTGACTTCCCGTATTGCTACCCTCTGTTCATAGATCAGCCTTGCTATTTACACATGTTGTTAAATAAGTTCTTTACAGGAACTAAGTCTACAACTATATATTGCAAATACAGTGTGTTTAGGTGTAGCGTCGCTATATATACTTTACACATTCAAAAAACCATATTCAGAGGCGTACAACGTTTTGTAAAAACTGTTTGTACTAACAATACCGTTTAAAATATTGCTAGCTATTGTAACCTATACGCACAATCTTGATTAACTAGTATTTTTTTATACAAGTAGTTGATAAAACTGTAGAAGTACGTTTAATGCGGCAAAAATGTATAAATATATATTTTCTATAAAACAATGAAGCGCATAGCACTTTAGGCGCCAAAAAATCACGCAAAACTTTTTTAAGTAGACAGTGGACAACAAATACCCATATAAAGATAGCGTTTTTTGTGTGCAACGCTAAAATATTTGTACATTTCAAAAGCATTAAAATATTTTTTTTTATGTGCAAAAAAAAAAATACAATACAAAAACAAAGGATGGTAATTTCGCAAGTTTGCGTAAAAAAAACGTGGGTTTTTTTAGATTTTTCATCATTTTATTAGATTTGTTTTTGCTCACCTCTTTGTAAAAAATTCCTTCGCATCAATGTTTACGACTGTAACCGATTTTTACAAAAAATTTGCCGTAGAGGTAAACAGACAAGATTATTATGGAATATTATATAAAAAGATTTTTTTTTCTTTTTTTTTGAATTCACAGCTATACAAATTTTGATTTATAAAAGTATATAGTATACTTCGTACTGTAGAAAATAAAAGAGCTCTTGTGTTAAGCTTCAAGCCGGCGAAACAATACAAGTATGCCGCACCGGGTTGAAAAAAAATCGCGATATAAAAAAAACCTAGCGACGCAAAAAAAACAACGCGACCAGTAGTTTAATAGACTTTGTTCTACGGGGTGTACCAGGATACATCTCTACATTAGTTCATACTTGAGAACTGTCTTTTAAGCATCCGCAAACCGTATATACTGGCTTTGCGCACAATCTGCATTTACCAAATTGCGTTGCAAGTTCATGTCTTTGCAAGTGATATATTTTTATTAGTGGATTATAAGTTATTCAAACAGAAAATGTATAAATGAAACAAAAAAACAGGTATTAGGATAAATTTAGAAAAAGTACACAGAATGCTTGTTTTATTAAAAACTAATTTTGCCTGCATTTAATATTAGCAGTTTTAGCCAAATAAAACTTTAAACTAAAAAAACAGTAGTATCTAATGCTTCTAAGATCTAAATGGCGCTTAAATATTTTGATTATCTAGTAAAACAGGATTTAAACATATGGCTGTATAACGTTTATCTTTTTAGGCCCGTCAACACTCTACTGTATTTTGCGATAACTTAGATTAAAAAGTTACAACAAACTGCAATTCTAAAATGTGGTTTTCTCGAAAATTGTATAAAGAATACTAGCAATAACATAAAATTACATGTTTACAAAAAGCGGCATGTGTCGTTTTGTCAGTATTTTACAAAGGTTATCTTATTATTGTTTGTAAGCAATGTATTTTTTACTAGAATGCCATCGCATCATTTACTTAACTGTACCAAGACGTACAGATCAGTAAAATACAGTATGGTAACCAAGTTACTGTAACCTGTACCATGCAAACCTATTTAACTTAACAGATCCAAATATAATGTTTTTTTATGCTTTTAACTACTATGTTATACATCCTCTGCCCCAAATTACCTGTTATCTTGTTTCCTTATCTAGCATTTAATAAAGGGCGACAGTGGACAAGTAATTTGAGGTGATAGGTGTATATATTTTTGTTTTTTGTTTATAATGTTTTCTAGACTAGAATATTAAAATCAAGCGGCACCTTCGTTTGAAAAACAGAGCCGGCATTATGAATAACCATATATTAGTATATCTTGTTTACCTTTTTAAGTTTGCATAACCTACGCAATCGCAAAGTTGTTACTCGAAGCTTTTTGTAATACTGACATCGAAACTTAGGAGTTGTATATTACTGGCATCAATTACATATAAAACATAAAAAAACAAACTTTCTTGTATATAAATAGTAGATAAAATTGTTACTTGATTCTCTATTGTAATGACATACAAATATAAAATGTACGATATAATCATTAATACAGTATTTCAATCTCTAACGTATACTACAGATTTAAAAAGCCAAATGGCTTGCGGAGTTGCAGATTAAAAAACGTATATATGTTTTTATCTTTTTGTGAATACTTATTGATTAGAAAGTCATTTTCGGCAATTAAACTAATAGGATTGATATTTTTTGTTTAATTTAATAAATACCTTTGCTGCCATATTCTAAAGCATTTGAGTGTTCTTGTACGTGTTATTAATAATTACATTTTTAATTTACCTTTATCTCTTTGTTTTTATATTGATAGTACTTTTAGGTACTTTTGCACCGGGCTCCAAAAAGATTATACACAAAATACCATATATGGGAAACGTTATACGGCCATGATAAAAAAAAACATGTTATCATTATTTCTCTACTTTTGTGAATTCCTTTAATGTCAAAAAGTAATTTTAAAAATAGTTAAGTTTTTTATAACTGCATTTTAACATTCCAGCGGGATTAAAAAGCGCATTGAAATTAACTAATTTAACATAGAATTGACTGTCGGGCAAACGTGTTTTGAGTAGGTTTTTTGTGAACATCATTACTCATATATAACTTTGGCTTCGGTTCTTTGCACAAATTGACATTAGCGATAATATTTGTTTTTTTAATGTGACTATGGCTTTGATTAAGATGCAAGGAATCAAAGTAGATTACGTTTAGAACCATTTTTAGTATTAAAATAAGAATTTTAAAGTAAGAACCCCAAAATAAAGCGAGAAAATCCAAAATGGTTGCAACTAAAAGAAGAAAAAATCTGTAAAGGTTTTTATTTTGTTGTAACTAAGTACTAATTAAGTAAAAAGCATCTAAAACTTTTTATTGTTTCAACTAAAAAGTATTTTTTATTACCAGCAAATAACATTTTTGCTTTAAACTTGTTTTTCTGCACTTTTTGCTTATAGCATATTTTGTTTTCGACTAAAAGATATAATAACGAGAAAATCTGTTTAAAAGAATAAAAAAGCTGCAATTATAATGCATACATTAAAGAAATCATACTTTATATAACAAATAAAAAAAAAGTTCGTCTGATGCCTTGTTTTTTGTTCAGATTTTTACATTTTGCATAACAGGACAAAAAATCCTACGTGTCACTTTGTAATTAAAAAAAAATGTAAAATACGTAAGTATAATGTGTCCAAAAAAACGGTATATCATCGATAAAATAATTTTTAAAATAGAATGTGACAGCGTTTTTATAAGGTGAGTTGCGCGTGTTACACTTTGCTTTTATAAAAATTGTACTTTATCTTAAATATTGTTTCCGGTTGAACTTGTTATCTGCAGTTTTTAAAAAAAAAAACTATTTGGAGAGTGAAGTAAAAAAAATACGGTTTTTTTTAGTGTTTTATTAGATGGCGTCTACTTTGCAAAGATGTGGTACACGTTAAGCAAATGTAATTATATATACATTTACAGCAAAATGGCATAAAGAATATTATCTACACCATTCGACAAGTTTTTTTCTATAAGCAAAATTGAACTCGAAAAAATAAGAATACAAAAATCGGGTCAGACAAAATTGTATCTACTTGCAATAAACGTTATTCCGTCCATATAAAAGTGACAATAACCACCAATAAAAACCAAATACTATACAGGTAGGATGTAGGCTTTCCTCTACAACTGCTTCTAATTTAAGTCTACTAAGGACCAGATAATGTTGCTATAAACTGAAATATAGTAATAATCACTCTTTATTACTATGGTTTACTTTTATGCAGCGTGGGGATTAAAAAGATAGCAGAAAAAGACATATATTATAATTTCCAGGTAGTAAAAAATCAGTGATATATTTTAATGTGATTAAATACACATAATCTGATATTCTAATATTAATGAACAAATATATACGCTTAGAGACATTAGAAGCAAAATTTAGCACTAAGCTCTTTACATACGGTTAAGTTCAATTTTGACACAAAAATACGACCTTATCTAGCTGTAAAAGATTTATACAAGCCTTGTATTCAGCAGGTATAAACAAAAAACTTTTTTCAAGCTACAGAAATAAAAAGGTCGGTTAAATACTTATGGTCATTGCTTGCTAATAATTGGAATAGTTCGACACGCTTTATCTATTTAAAAATATATGACTATAAAAGAATCTTACTTTTTAACTTAATTGCTTTCTTTTTTCTAATTTTACTTCTTTCAGTTTTATATATCTGCTACTTTTTTTTACATTTAGTAAAAAATTAATATTGAATATTGGTACAGGCACAGGTACATATGCAAAATGTAGCGATTTATATTTAAACTTATTTAAATACGGTAAAACATTACGGTCATAATTGTTGGCTGGTTCTAAAAAGCGTGCCTTATTATTGCCATACTATTATCTAAGACTCATCTGGGCATTTTTTACTGCCAAATTTCTAGGATATGTGCTTGTGTTTCCAGTATTTTTTTTCTGTTATTGGGTTGTCGAAAAGTTACTATAATATTGCTTTACATTTTATTTTATTTGATTTTGTATAGTTATTTCATGAATGACCATATTGACGAAATCCATAAAATGGTTTTCTGTCATATTATTGCCCTACCAAATGCCACGCCCTGTGTTTTTGTTGAGTACGTAGTAATAACCTTGTGTTTTTATATTTACGATAAAATGTTAATGATATGCAAATGGTGAAACAATTAAGCATATATAATAAACCAAGTTCTCTTTAATATTAGATCTAGTTGTAGTATCGCATAAATTTATAATCTATTTTAAAAAAAATTCTAGATATTTATGCCTTTTTATGTGATTATATGGGCATATTAATTATAAATGCATATTTTTGTATATTTTTTTTTAAACCCCTAGTTATGAAAAAAAATGTAACTAATAGTGTAAAACAATGATCGACAAGAAGATGAAAACGATCCTTCTATATCAGTTATGCATAAATCAGTTTTATAACAACTTTGTTTGTTTTCCTATGGAGTTATCTGCAATATTCAGTATATAGTACAAGTTGGAAGACACAAATTTTCTTATTCACAATTACCTTTTATTTAAGAATCGGTAAATGAATAACTTGAGACATGCAAAAAAAAATGTTTTTTTAAAATAGAATATCAGGGCATAGGCTTATAATTGCTCCAGAAAACTTTTAATTATTATTGAGGCAGTCGGCTAGTAAAAAAAAACATTTTTATTACTTTTTAAAGACACATTGTGTAGTTTAATTACAAATTCAATGTATAGTTTTTTTTTTTTTTTTTTTTGCAAAAAAGTATAATAAAAAAACTTTTTCTTAAAGGAAGAAATATTTAAATAAAAAAGAGTTTATAAAAAATTTTTGGGATTTGCATATTTATCTGTCTCAAAAGCAAACCAAAATGAAAACGGCCGATTATTTAATGATTTGTTGTTACTAAAGTCAAACAACAGTAGATATTAGGTGCTAAAAAAAACAAAAAACACTATAAATTACAGGTTTAGTCGGATAATTATCTAATTAAAAATATGTAGGTAAAAAGGCTCTTTATATTATATATGCGTTTTTTGCTCATCGTAACACCCAGAACTACAAATTGCAAATAATCATAGTTATCCGGTAACAGCAATACTTCTATTTTTTTAGAAAAACTTAAAGCCCGTAAATTGCATATTGGGTTTTTAAATTTTTAATAGTTTTTCCAAAAGAGGACCTAAAAAATGAACGTGAAACATGGTTAATTTTGTCGATTCGTAGTCAAATTGTATAAAATATATACCAGTTGCGTCAAACATCTTGCATGATGCTATAGATGTGGCTTAATAAAAAAACGCAAGAACTTTGTCTTTAATATCCCCTTTTTTCAGTATAGTAAGAAATGGCTAGTTGACTAGTAATTGTACATTTGTGCAGATTGCAGATATATATGTGTACTTTTTTTTCATATCAGTTTTTTTCCTGAAACTAGCGGAAAGACGTTTCTTAAAATTCAGTCGAAGCTTTTTTTGCCTTCTCATATGTATTTGTGGCACAGTATGTTCACTATGAAATAGCTTGTTGTAATAAATTTTTGTGTTAACTTTATGTATTCTTTTTGGTTGCATATTATTGGCTATATGATATGTATTATGAATACCTATGTGCTTTGTTTTCTATAATTTAGATAGCTATCATTGTAAATTTTATTTTTTTGCCGTCTAATAGTCTATTTTTCTATTGCGTATGCGCATACGGCCATGGCCCTTAAAAAGGTTTTTATATGCATTTTTCCCTAGCTTTAACGCTTAATTACGGGCCTTTTTTTTGTAAATTTGCAAAAATTGCAATTAAAACGTAAAGAATATTTTTTGGATGTATACGACGAGATTGTATAATTTAAATGTTAAAATTGCATGTTAAAATTTTTGCTGATTTTCTTTGTGTCGTTTAAAAATAATCTTTCTATTTGTCTCTACATACGGAATGCTCAAGTTTAAATGTTTATACTGTTTTTTACAAGATTTACACCATGAACTTTTTATGCTTTTCTAAAATGGTAGAAACGCGTATAAACTTCAGTAATTTGTGTGCTTACTATAAATAAACAGTACAAGGCTTTTATCGTATGATGCACTAGTAACCGCTTTGGGTACCGCATGTTAGGCACGTCTTTTATATAATAATTGAAAAAAAAAAATTACGTATGTAGGTAAAAATAATGCTTTAAAATGCAATATAACATTCGACATATGCACAATTAACAAATAAAGCAAGAACTGGCCAAAAAATACGGGCGGTGGCCAACTGGCTATGGACAAGTTGTCCAAAACTCGCCCGCGGGTCATAAAAGACAACTCGCCCCGGGGGCGAGTTTTTAGAAAAAAAAAGAAAAAAACACAGGTAAAAAAGCAGTGATATGGGGTATACAAAATAATAATATATTAACTATACTATACCGAACATGAAAATGAAAGAATTTCATTTTTTATTTATTCACAAAAAACACGAACATATAAATAAAAGAAATATCATAAAATCCTATAAAGGCGAATCGTTAAAATCCTTACTGTTCAAATACTATTTTCTGTACACAAAAAAAAACTATCCCATACCATCTATTAAATAATTTACCTCTAACTGCTTTTAATCATGAGTTAAAAATTATAAAAGTAATTTTTAAAAATGCAATTCAAGATAAAAAAGAGAAGCAAACCACGAATAAAACCCAAACAAAATATAAAAAAATGCAATATACTACGGTTACGCTTGTAATTTTGCGTACACACGTAGGTAATTGGTTAGGGATATGGTTTGGGTTAGGGATAGGGTTTGTTTAGAAAAAAATACAAAATACACTATAACCGACATTTTTATTGCAAAAGCTAATAAAAAAAATAAAAACATTGATTATGTATTTAATACAACATTTATACCACTTTTTTATAATTTTCATTACAATCTACAATATTTTTTATTTCTAGAATTTTACAAAAAAACTCGCCCCCGGGGCGAGTTGTCTTTTTTGCCCCGAGGGCGAGTTGTCCACACGTCTCTTTTTTTAATCTGTACAATGCTTGTCCTGTTTTGTAAGAAGACGTAAATCTGCTGGGTTTTTAATTTTTGTTCTAAAAAACACACAAAAAATTGTTTAGAAAAAGAAATTAACTGCTTTAAAAAAGGTTCGTTGGTTTAAAGAATAAAAACCTGCTGCGAATAAATCTTGAAACTTTTTTTTAAAAGCTAATTTTTTAAAAAACGAAACTAAAAGTTGTAAATAAATAAAATATTTTTTGTTAGTATAATATGTAATTTGTATACCAGAGTATTTAAATTTGGCATAAAAATCATATAATAAAATGAAGCAAAATTTTTTTTTACTACTCGGTAATGATGCTGTTAAATTGAACGCGTGTCTAGATACTGCAGTTTGATTAACCCTATAGTTGTTGAAACTCATGCCCCGCGCTTAGACCGCTTAACCAAAACAGAAAAAAAAAATTAGTGGATTATTTAAAACGTTGACTAATGTATTAAGTGTATTAAACTACTGGTGCAGTCGCGTAAAAAAGAACTTAATCTTGTTTTTGTTGTAAAGTACTACTTCTGATGATATTTCTTTCTCACAGGCCAAAAACATCAGAAATTAGAATATTAATGCAAAATTGTATTTTAGGGTCTGTAGAGTATATAATCAAAACTCTATCTTGGGAATCTTTTTAACCTGGCCGGGTCCTCACATTGTCTATTATCAATAAAAAACAAGGACGTTCGGTTTTCTTTTGTAAAGTAAATATCTATACAAACTGCTCGTTCTTTTTGATGTCATATTTTTTGGCTCATTTTTTCAATATTTTTTATATTAAATATTGTATTTCAATATTTTTTTTCTTTTAATAAAAATATTATCAAAAAAAAGTATAAATAGAAAAAGTATAACAAAACATTAAAGTAAAAAAAAAAAATTATCTTTATTAAGGGTAATACAATTTTTTTTACATGAATATGGATTTTCTGAAAATCCTAAGGGGCCGCAGCTGTTCCTACACCCCTACAAAAAAAAGAACTGTGTTACTATCTTAATTTGTCTACTTCTATGTATTATCTGTGAAAAATCTCATGTTCTATTGCAATGCATATCCATTAAAGTGGTTTTTTATTTGTAGTTGCAAATTCTAAGTAAAATGCAAAAAATTGAACTGTTGTATTTCTTGTTCAATATCTTTATAATTCCAGTAATAATATGTTTATAATATAATTTTTAACTAAATCCAGCTCTTCTATAATATATTCAAATGATATACAAAATTTAGAAACGCGGCTTGGTTTAGCATATTCATTCCATAGAAATTTTTTAGGCTGTAGAATTTAAATAGAAAAGAAAATAATATTTCAATCTTTTTGGCATATAGAATATACGGCACTTAAAAAATTATTGTCTGTCGTATTGGATATAGCAAACTGATTAATCGCGCTAGCATTCTTAACATACTAATCCATCTTAATTTATGACTAATATTCACATGTGTCTTTTTATATATTTTGGTATATATGGCTATAACTTTTCATGTTTAGAGGGACTTGTATAACATAAATAAATAATTTTTTGTATTATTTGTATTATTTCGGTTATCAATGCTGGGATATCCATCTTGATAACTGGTTCAGTCGAATAAAAATGTGTTAAATCTCCGACATTCAAGTTTATCTTCTTCCTCACTGCTTCTAATGTTGTTTTTTAAATCCCGGCTTTTTGCTTATAAATAGCATTGTGTACAAAGCCCCCTAGTATTGCATTGTATATTGTATTGAAAAAAATAAACTCAACAATAATATACTGTTCAATATAAATATTATTGGAACAATATAACTCCCAAAAATCAAAGTATATTTTTTATATTTTTTATAAAAATTTTTGGTAAAATGATTACCCTGGGTGAATACGACAGTCTGATACCAGTATCTGATACTAGTATTACAAATTAACGACAAGCTTGATACCTGTTTCAGAAAGAGAAGAGTAAAGAAATAGTTTACATATATAAACTACTTTTTATGT
>JAQFYM010005279.1:0-13607 GCA_034694785.1 Agrenia bidenticulata
TTTTCAAAAAAAAAAAAAAAAAAAAAAAACTTTTTTAGCTTAAAAAAACTGAAGACGTGTAATTGAACAAGCAATCATATATACTAGATATACGATATGGCAAAAAATAGGCTTGGGTCCAGGTTGGCGTTTTTTTATACCGCTGCAAAAAAAAAAGACTATCATATGGGCAGATATAGATTAAACTGCAAAACCCTTTTAAAGCAAAATTAAGTGTTTGTTATGCAGCAAAGCAGCTATGAGAAATTTACCGAATATACAGTTGGTCAATAAAATCAAGATGTAATAAAACACAGAAAAGCTTTGGCATTTTTCTAGATTAATTACATAAAACAATACTATTAGATGAGCCAAAGTATAATTGTCTAGGTGCGTATATTAGTTTATTTTGCTTAGCACGAATCTTATCAGCTTATTATTTGACTGTATTTTTACGCTATGATACAGTTAGAAGATCCTTAAAAATTAAATTATTTTTTTAAAATATGAAATTTGCATATTATAAAAAAATATTTTTTTTGTGATTGTGTATGGCACATTAGAAATGTCAAAAAAATCTTTATATAATCGTACTATGCTTCCTGTACCTTCAGCAATAGAAGATGTACCCGTTTTATCCTATAACTTAATGTAAATACAAAAATTTCTTATCCTTTACGATTAAGATCAAACTCTAACAACCATTCGTAGGATGTAAAAAACACGCTTTCTATCCAGTGCGTGCACGCTTGCATTTTTTGCACGATTGGGTAAATCTAAGAAACCTGTTATATATTTCTGTGGTTAAGAAAGCATAGGCCGGACGGCCATACTCCTACTACGCTTGTGCAAAATAGGCTGGTATTTTTACTAGGCGGTCGCAGCATTTGACAAGGCAAATGCTTCGTAAGTATTGCGTATATCTGACGGGTAGCTAGTTTTAGTACCCTGATATATTGTTCGCACAACTACACATTCAACAAGCTTGTTGTATTATTACGCATGAAATCTAAGAAGTTCTACTTGTCAGTCAAATCATTTGACCGATAGATAGTTTTTATCTTACGAGTTCCTATGTATTTGGTAATGATTATACCGTAAGTTACATCGTAAAAGTAAATATACGGACACTATTAAAAAAAAATTATCTTGTAAATTAAAAGTAAAAAAGAAAAAAAAAGTTGAAGCACGACATGTTGAGCTTTTGAATAATTAGTAATTGTTGCGGTGATGCACAAACAATTATACATGTAAGTTGCAGAATCTTAAATAATAAAAACAACAACATATAAATACTGAAAATAGATAAATTAAGGTTTTTCGGCATTAAGAAAAAATAGATTACACGTACATATAAAATCTATGTAGTTTCATATTATTCCATGTTCTACAAATCATTTATTACACAAAAGTCTAAAAATAGTTGTTGTATTATTTAATGGCTACAAAAAGCACAATATTTTGGCTATTTAACACGATGAATCGTCTATATCAACAACACAAAAAAAACCACAATAAATTTATCATAGATTTAGAAATATTGTTTAAAATCAAAGGAACTTTTTCTAATATTTATTTGCTTAAAATATGCAACTTTATTCATAAACAACAAAAAAGGCAAATGATTATATTATAAACTATCTTTATGTGTTCAATACATTATTTAGTGTTAATATTGGTATACGCTTCTATTAAAATATTTAACATTTAAATTGATTGTTTGTACATAAACATCGCTGATAGGTTTATTCTCTTAACCAGAAAACACAAAAAATGCTGTATATGCACACATAACAGCCTACAACATTTTTTTTTGGTGCGTATGTATGCCTTTTTTTGGCATTTTAATCGATTTTTTTTTTTTTTGAAGATTGAATATAATTGGACGTGAATAATGTTGCAATATTTGCATGGTATAACGACTTATACCGTTCTTCTTTTGCGTCATTTATCTTTCTTCTTTGTACAATAAATAAGACAGTTTTTTTTATAAATAATAATATATTTGCAAATAAAAAAACTAGTTAGAATAAGTCTTGCAAAAACTAAAACAAACAGCAAAAAAAGATGTATAAGTAAAGTAAAGCGAAAAAAAACATCCTAATAACACATGAGCAGCAAGATTATACCACAACATCAACTTCAACAGAATCATTTTTTATCTGCGCTGCTAATTTTGTTCTTTTTAAATAACAAGATTATTAAATCTGGAATAGTTAGTTTCTGCAACGCGTTTGTATTTTACATTATGATATATAATACAAACGACACAACTAAAACATTTTAGTATATTTGTACTATATACTAAGCTGTAAGAATAATAAAACTAATTAAGCAGTCTTAAAAAGTTTTGTAGGTGGCTTTTGACACACGTCTTGTAAAAGTGCTATTTAAGTATGCTCATTGACTTGGAAATTACAAGAATTTGACTGATAACAAATTTTTACACTTTTTATATAGAGTATTCTTAATTTATATATAAAAATTATAAATGTATGTGTATCTTAACACTGCTTATGTGGCGCAAGCTAAGCGACGTGTGACCCAAGGCTTTTTATATATGATACCATGGTATCGGATAGCAAATACAAGCCAAATATATGTAATGATGGCTCAATATACGCAAAACAAGCACTTTTTTCTTTTTTTGATATTTTTTTTGCAATTTTATATAAAATTAGAATAGCTATTCGTTTTACAATGTAAAAAAAGAAAACTAGATAAAGTTATGCTTTTGTGCATATATATATGTATTTTTTAGTAGACAACTAGCCCCAAAATTGTATTCTGCACTCGAAATTCTTATTTATCGCATCTTTTTCTACTAATTAAAACTAAAAAAAAATAAAAAATAAAAAATATATGTAATTATTATGAATACACGTAGAATAGTTGTTGGACACATTTTTAGAGGACGACTTCTTAGCTTGAATATTGGTTTTATTTTAGAATTTTTTTACGATATAACTGTTTATTGTTACATTTTTTCTAAAAAATCTGCGCTGTCTAAATAAAAAAAATTCAAATACTATGTACGAGTATCTCTTATTACTATTTTTGTATTATTATTGCCTTTTGTGTATAAAAAACTGCTTAAACAAAAAAATGAAAGTCCATTCTTAGATTTATCGTTCCCTATTGTAAAAACATACCGGTTACCGTCGGGTACACACCTTCGTAATTTGTTAAACCTGGTTTGTATTTTATTATATGGATACCATTTTATGAAATCATACAGTTTTTTGTACAGTTAAATCATCTAATAATATCAAGTTTTTTTATTTATTATTTATTAAAAACCGCATTTTTGCTATAAAAAAAATTTAATATTCTACGATCAAAAAAAAATCCATATTTTCCTTTGTAAAATTTTTAATAACGACAATTTTATTTGGTCTTAAAAAAACAATATTAGAATATACACAAAAAATGCAAAACACCATTTTTACAAAAAAAAAATGCAACTAAAAAGCAAAAAAATTATTTTTTTACTGGAAATAGCATAAACCAAAATTGTAACAAAAAATACAAAATTACCTTTTTGACGTAAAAAAAAAATGTTTATTGCTTTTTATGCAAAATATTGCTACTCATCTCTACCAAAAATTCTATGCTACCCCACTGTATTAGCAGAAACCATTTCGCTGCTTTTCGAAAAAATAAAGATAAAAAAGTAACTTGCCCATTAAATACATTTTATGTCAAATCTCCCTTTCTCATTTTTGCGTATGCGAAAGAAATTAACGATTAATCATGTATGCGCTAACTTAATGGGGTTACCAAGGAAGGTTGTTTGGTCATTATTACAAAAAAATGGCACGTAGCAATATTAGTTTTTTTCTTATATTATTGTAAGACATAAACATCTTTATTTTTTATAAGTGCTTTATTCAATTAAAGCGCGAAGAGCCAGTTGCGCAATACAGACCCGCAAAAAACCATATTGTTCTAAATCCATTTTTATAATTATTTTTAATTTTCTAACACTTTTTAAACAGAAAAAAACACTAATAAAATCTAACAATTAACATTTTACAAAAACTTAGGGCAATACAAAAAGATGAAAAAATGCTCTTTGTATAACAAGAATCAGTTTCGTTTATAAGTATTTTATACAACAGGCAATACAAATTTTCTAATATAGCAAAAAATAATTTTTTGCAGTTAAAAACATATACCTCGTGTTTTCATGTTTTGTGATTTTTATGTTACATTTAAACAAAGTTGTCAAGTCCAAGTATATCTGAAAGTGAGTTCGTCTTTTGCAAACAATACAGTGTAAATTCTACAACAATCATTAATATAGTTCCATGTTAATTTCAACTAAAAAGCTGCTTGTAAATAATGACTTCTTTTTAATCTATAAACTACTTCCATATACAAAAAACGTAGTGTTTAATGTAAATAAATCATTTTTTAAAAAAGTATCAAACATTATCTCTAAGTAATGCACGTAAATAAATGATTACGGGAAGCGATTCCTAGATAAAATGCGCCGGTGTAAAAAGAAATAGAGCTATAGCGAAAATAGTATAAAAAATAAATATGGCATATGATTTAGGTGCTGTTAAAGTCTTATATACTTTAACCTCATTGCTATCTTATTTAATACCTAAAAATGGTAATGAAAAATAAAATAGACATATTAAAAGTGAAAAATACTACTTATGCAAAGACACAACTTTTATGTGTTCAGTAGGCGTAACAACCTACAAAAAAAATGTACAAAATAGTATAACCTGTACTGTATTGTTCAGTTGCTGTCTATCAATTATGCAATGTTGTATATCAAGCGGTTGTTTTGTCGCAATAAAAAAGGCAAAACTGTATCATCCTGTCATTACCTTTTCATTGTACTACAGCATATGTTTTTACCAATTGCGCGTAAATTTAGCAATATACAAATGGGATATGTATTTATTAAAAGTATTCTGCCAGATATATTTACTACTAAAAAAAAAGATTATTGCTGTATAACTAGTCTTATTTAGACGCTTAGACACGTACAAGCTAGGATGTAAAGCAAAATTTAAACCTGTATATTTTTTTATAGTAGTATGCAAGTAACTGAAATATTTTTTCAAAGTATTTTGTATATGATTATATTTTTTTACCTCATAAACTACCCATCTAACAAAGCCCCGTTTCTTTTGTATACATAACGCATATTCTTTAGTGTTTTTACCGTATCGCAAGCGTTCGTGGTAAATATATATACGTTTAAAAAAAAATTGTACATTTTTCGTTTAATTGAGATCGCACCTAAGTTATAAATAATTACGACATTGTACATAAACAATAATATAATTCAATGGATAATTATATGTTATATTTATTATTACCGTACCTTAAAACAGATAAAACCACCTATTTCTTTTTTAACACTATTATCAAAATAAAACAAAAAACGAACAACAAAAAAACAACAGAACAGCAGTCAAAAAAAAATCATATTACTTGCTACGGCCGGCATATAACATATAGGACTGATACATTAGCAAACAGTGGTACTTCTTTTATATAAAGTTTTTGCGTATGCGCACGTTCAAATCCTTGCGTCCTCAAAATTTGTCGTATAATTGTGCTTAAATCAATACACGGGTTTTAATTTTATACTTATTGTTGTCTATTTTTGTTTGTATATATCAATCCCGACTTTAATATTTTATACGCTTGCCGTCTGGCACAAAAAAATACAAAAAGTATTTTATGTTTAATTATCATAAATCTTACGAAAAACTATTTTTAAATATTTTTCTACATGCAAAAGAATATACACCTTAGTTCTATGTTTTTCATTTTGTTCAAATATTACTTGCATTTAACAATAAGCACACAACACTTTTATTCGATCAAAATACGACGCAACGCGACGTCTTTCTGCCTTTTCCTATTACAACATACTTGTGTTTGTATAAACAGCATAATTAAATGCAGTTCATTTGTAAATTAAGTATACATTGTAGCATGGATATTTTTTGGTATAAAAATTAACCAAAGTCAAAAAAAAATATTAAAAAAAAAAACTATACGCTAGCTTATAACTACTGCGGCCAACATGCAAAAAATTTTTAAAAGCGACTCAAATGGCAATAAAAACAAGTTTCACATTTTATGAGCAGTTTTTTTTTTATGTTTTTAAAAAGATGTAAGCTTTAATCTGTAGCAAAAAAGCAACACGATTATACCAATCATTTGTGCTTAGAGGGATTAATGTTTAAATGAAAACAAAATGTTTTTTAAATGCCATAATATTTTATGAAAGCTGAAAAAATTTTTTGTTTGTTTTTTATCACAAAAAATGTTAATAAATGGCATTTGTTTTTGTTTACTAGTCTGTCCCACAAAAACTTCTGCATAGCTGATTGCAATACATTTCTACATAAGAGCAAAGCATTTTTTTTAGTAGTTGATAGAAGGTTTTTCGTGCAAGATATATACTACATTCAAGTTTAACGTAGATAAAAGATCAAACATGTTTTTCTATTATATTTTCAAATTATATTTTGCTGTGACTTTTTTATATAAACTTAAAGCTATGGGGTAAAAATAATATATTACATAATATACAATCACATACGGATTTAATACAAAATATAAAATCATTTTTTCATAGACATTTTATATGGTCTTAATCGCTAAATAAATTAAAAGTAAAAAATGAACGCTTTTATACAAGAATTCAGTATACAGAACAGCGATTTTAATGTTACAAACATATATTCAAAGTAAAAAAAAAGTAAAGCTGCTATTGGCCTGTAAAATATGTGCATTTTTAGTTAAACAACTATAACGGCAAACACACCTGAACACATCCGGGTAAATTTACGTAGCAAAAATAAAAACCGATGAACATCACATAAAAAAACAGCTGTACTGTTTTTTTTACAAACCATTAATATGTTATATTCTATTGTTAGACAAAAAAAGGCGACTTTTAAGATAAACCAAACAAAGCAATTTTTTTGCTATTTTACTACGTAATGGGTTACCATATGCTCATTGGCGTAACCAGAATAGGGAAAGGAGGCAAATGCTTCTACCTCTTAAAACTCACGCCTGTTTTTATGGGGGGGACGTAAAAATGTCAAAAAATAATATTTTTGCAAATTTTGTATATTATAGATTTTTTAAAGATTTTTTTCATAAAACTACCGTGATCGGAAGATTGCGGCTACTTTTTAAAAATGATTTGATAATGTCAAACAAAACATTTTTTCTTAAAGAAAATATTTTTGTGGAATTTTAATTAATTATGATTTTTCTTGGAACATATTTAAACATATATAGTCAATAATTTAGGACTTTATAATTTTATATACATAAAACAAACAGAATTTACATGAAAAACAATAAACCGATTTATTTGATGCTTTTGTATTGCAATAAGGCATAAATTTATATTAAAATATCTTCTACAGACCGTATTCCTCGTTGTATAAGCAACCAAGAAAAAAGCATTCTGTAGAAGCTATTTTGGATAGCTGTAAGCGCAAATACATTAACCAGTATGCTAGGTACGATATTTTATTACATGGCATGCATTAATCACTTTTTCATAAAAATATAAGTCACTTCTAAATTTTATATTTGTTAAAAATATTAATTATAATATGCAAACCGCGTAAAAAATGTAAAAAAAAAAATAATTTACAGAACCATACCGAGCTTAACAATATTTTTGTGGTTTTCAAATTGATTTAAAATGCATATAGAAAATAATATTTTTTGACACAAAAACAAAAATTTTAAGCTTACAAATTACATTAAATATAATATTTTAGCTGATTAATTACAAAAAATTGAATATACTTTTGAATGTGGTAAACAAAGAATTTTTGATAACCCATATAAATATTTTTTACACAAATTGCTTATTCAACGGGGTAACAGGACAACGACGAATACGGTAACATATAAGCCATTAAATAAAAAGTGAATTGCCTATATTTTTTTTCGACTTATTATACAATAATCTATTTGATTGATGTCTAGTTAAAAAATAATCATTATTCTTTCAATTTGTGCATAAAAAAAACAGCCATATATAACATATAAAAATGCACAAGAGCAAAAATAAACAAAAATACATTTTATTATATTACAGCCAAATCATATTTATTTGTGTGTAAATAATTTTCATAAATGTTTAGTAGTTCCAAATTTACGCATTATGTTAAATTCAAAAAATATTATTCGGTGTCTTTACGACGATAGACATAAGTTAATGATTTCAAAGTGATGCAAAAGAAATAAGAAAGAATTCAAGCTCTAAAAAGTCAGTATCCATGTCTTATACAATTACTTAAAGGACACTTTACGTGGGTAACAGAGTTTTGTAAACGTAGGGTTTTTTAGTAAAAAACGAACTTTTTCACAATAAAACACCATCTTTATTCTTTATATAAATGCTTTTTTCTCTTGCTTATTGATTTGAGATGTCCAAGATATAGTCAGCAGAAATCAGATGATCAAAAGTAAAAAATACGTACTTTTTTTTAAAAATCTTACATGAAAAACTTATATATTACTTAAGATTGAACCAAACATCTTACGAATGTAATTATTGTACATTAATGCAAAACAAGATAGCCCAAACATCGTGAATATTTATGTGCTATATTTTCTCGGATTTTTTAGACATAGTCATACCACTTGCAATAAAACATGTTATTATACTTTATACTATGTCAATAAAATTTTTAGTCTCTGTTTCCGGTCTCAGTCAGAAGTGGTAGCGACGAAAGAAGGGTATGAAAAAAAACAAAAAAATATTTATAGTGAAAAATGGTCTCAATACGAAAAACAAACAGAATTAGTTTTTGAAGCATATACATACAAAGCTAATTGATTTATTTTTTTTCAAAAAAATTCTAGGGCTCAAATTCAAAAAAGTGGGCGCAATCTTCCGGGAACCAAAACAACAAAAAAATTTATTTTTATGTTTGAGCTTATTTTTTTTTTGTTCGTCCGATCAAAAAAAAATCCTGGTTACGCCCCGTCATATACTATCTGGTGCAAAAATATCACTGAAATACAATACGTTCTTTTATCGTGTTTAAAGAAATACATTGCAGTTACTTATAATATATTCGCTTTAACTTTACAGTAAACGTAAAATTGATGAAAAAAGCACATAGGCTTCCATGCTTTACAACAATGTGACGACGTAAAAAATATATTCGCGATCTGTCAAGTGTTTTAGTAGGCACATTTTTTAGGACGCCAATAAAAACGTTTGTAATGAAGAATACAAGTGATTCAATACATATTTTTACAATGCTGCAACTTGTTAATTAACGGGTTCTTTATGTGCGTCGTTGCATTCATGTACCTTGTAATTCTTTGCAATTATATTTATAATTTCAAAAATTCGCCTGTAAATATTAAACAACTATAAACAAATTTCTAAACTAGTGTCCGACCTCTTGAAGCAAATATTAAATATTTAAGAACAGTAAAGATGCAATAATAATTATCTTCTGAACAATTGAGAAGGATTGGGCCTTTCTGTGACCATTTTATAGTAAAAACTGATTACTTGTTGTTTTTATTTAGCTTACAATAACAAAAATTACCAATTACTATTTTATGGTCATAATCTCGTATATCTTTGTATAAGTCAAAAACACAAATTTATGTAAGTTTACGCTTATATAAATAGTTTACGTAATTATCTAGTATAGAAATGTGCAAACAAACACTTGATAGAACCCAGACGCTACCATTTTTTTATTATGTAAAGATAGTTCATAATATACAAGATCTTACGCGTAAGTAACACTTATTTATTGTAGAGATAATAATATATATATTTTACTTTTATAAATTCACGGAACAAAAAATCGTCATTTTATTTACATGTATTATTTTTACCAGGTTTTTCAAATTAGTTAAATCGAATAAAGTCTTTTTGCAAAAATGGTTTTTACTCGTACTAAACAATTGGAGCATAAATTAGAGAAAATTATGCCGTTCTATTTTTTTTAAAAGAAAATACATGATCGTTGTATTGATTTGTCTTAACATGTTTTATTTTTTTTTCTGTTTTTGCTTAAATAATTTCGGAGCATCCATGTATGTCTCATGTACGCAAGAAATATAATAGTTTACCTGCGTGTAATTGCACAAGATTACAATGCTCGCAGTTTTAAAGCATAGGCATTCAAGTCTTGTTATGAATTTTTAATGTATAATTATTTACAATTCATCAAATGCTACATAATTTCATATTTATAAGCTTGCTTTTCCAATATATATAGAGGATGTTGTCGAGTGCATTTAGAAAAAAAAAATTACATTTTATTTTGAAAGTTTTAGCATAATATGTTGCAATCATATCATTCTACAAACTGTCTTATCCTAAGTAAATGCATAAAAGTTTGGATGTAAAGTATATAAATTTTAGTAGCTGTACCTTGTATTTTTACCACGCGTTACTCTTTAACAATGTTGCTGAAACCTTCTACAGATGCCTTATGTCTTTTTGGAGCCACAATTGTTTGTTAGTAGTAAAAAATGCCAGAAACGTTTCTAAAAATATGACGCTTAGTTTGATGCAATATCTTTTTTATTAGGTAGTCTTTATAGCCTGTTATCTGTTTGTTAAATTTCAAAAGGTGTTTTAATTGCTTTCATCATGCATGATGCGTATGTGTAAAATTTTTACGGTTACTTTTTTTTTACGGAAAAACACCAAAAAAACCATATTTATCGTAGAAAAAAAAAATTTCGTATTGTGTTTTTCTAAAAAAATACAGGTTAAAATACAATTATCAGAATATAAAATAAGGAAAATTATGGTTAGTAGACATAAATAATTTTTTTTTTTATTACTTGTACAGAATGCTAAAATATAAATAGAAAAAGCAAGTCGTCTAATTATACATAGATATGTTAAAACAACCCTTTTATAGTAAGTTTTATTTGTATGCAAAAGCTTTACCTCTTATAACTACAGATAAAAAAAGAATAACAATAGAACGTAGAAACATACAAGAGTCATTATTTTTAAAAATATAACATTTATTTACTATGTTGCTAATCATTTCAAACAATAATTACAAAAAATACGTAAAAAAACTAAAGCTATGTAGAAAACGTAATTTGAAATTACACTCAAAACAAAAACTAACAACTAAAATTGATTTTTTTGTGTCTATTGTTACTTAAATGTGCTATACCTTTTTAAAAAGATGTTAATGTTGCGCAAACTTAAGTTGGATACATCTAAGATGCGTTTTTGTGTTAAAACAAGCATTATTTTCTCTTCATTTAAACTCAGTTTTTGAATGCTTATATTTAGCTTAAAAATTTGCTGTTTGTCCCGATCACAATATAGATCAGGTAAATGTAAGACAAATTATAAAGATGCATTTTTTTCTAGGTTACATGCAATATTGAAACTAAACTTTTCGATACATTTGCTTGTAAAAAATTTTCTTATAAACTAGCAATAAACAAAGTTTAACATAAATGCGTATATATGGCGTTTCAAAACAGCAAAAAGTATCTTATTTCTGCATTTCCGGTATTTTTAAAAACTTTGTAAATAAATAGGTCTGTGTATTAGTAAAGGCTTTCTTACCCACTTTTGTAATTTTTTACCCGGGCATAAGATTTTTCGGCTATTATTTGTATATAACACTTAAATTATAGAGTCGCGCCTCAAAAATATATATATTAATTTGTATTTTGCACCCGGCTATATATTTTCTTAGTTTTTTGTAATTCTGACTATAGATCTATAAAAATCTACAAAAAAAATTGCAATTAAAAAATATAAAGGATAGGAAAACAAACTACCAGGTACTGTAAATAACAGTTATTTCTTTGATAAACAAAAAAAAAAACATTTTTAAAAGTCATTTTATTTTATTTTTCAAATCTAAAGCAACGAAATATATAAGTGATAACATTGCCTACAAAAATGTTGTTATACACAATAAAATTGCAGTAATAAAATATTTTCTATAACAAAGAACGAAAAATGAATCATTTTCAAGGAACATAAAAAATTTATGGCACTTGTACAAATACTAAGTAAATAATATACGTCTAATGCACATAATAATTTTTTATGCAGCAACTGTTTTTAAGTGCAATTTGAGCTCATGTATATATCACTAATGACTGCATATTTTTTTCATTCTTATTTTTTTTATAATTATCCATTAGCTAAAAGCTACAATTATTGAGTTTTCATAAAAAAATTTGTAGGTTTTTGTAACGCAACAATATATATTTAACATTAAAAAACGACGTTTTGGCACCAAAAAACAATAGAACACGTATACTTCGTCGTATGAGATAAAAAAGTATGATGGTAATAAGTTTTAACTCAAAGAACGCTTAGATACTGTTAAAGATGTATATAAACCTATAGATGGTGTACTTTCTAAGGTTGTTTGTAATTAACACAAAGAAGCTGATTTTTGCTGTATACAAGCTTTGCATTCGTGTGCAGTGTTTAAGCAATAACACAAAAAAAAAACAAAAACACGATTTTGTGCATTTTGGACAACTTACTATCTAAATAAAATTGCGATATAGCTGGTTTGACGAGTTTTTGCACCTTTGTATAGTGGTCGTACGGCTAATTTTTTTATCATATATTTGTTGGCATTTCGTTAAACCAAGGCTTAATTTAAGCTTAAGTATTACTGCAATAATGATTTTTTTTTTGCTTGAAGAGTAAAATTTTGTGACTATAATTCTTTTTATGTATTTTGCAGACAATGAACATAAAATGGAGCTTAGTGATAAATTGAATTCATACTTGTATGTTAATATATTTTTTACATTTGTTTTGTATTGCAATAAGTTTTTTGCGTGCTTGTAAATACAGTGTAGAGGGTTTTATTTTTATTTCTTTAATTTTATCATATAAATTTTCTATTAAGCAAACAGTTTTTTTACATTATATTGCTATTGTTATTTTTTTATATTTTTTTACCTTTTTATTCTAGTTTTTATTCTACTTTTTTTCTATAGATCCATAGTCGAAACCAAAAAAAAAAAACATAACCTGGGTCAAAACGCTAATTTTATTATGTTTTCAACGCAAAACTTTTAATTGAATGTTTTTGTACAAAACAAAAGAAAGAAAGAAATGCAAATCAGGGTAAACACATTAAAAACTTGCTACAAAATATGCCTTGTTGGTTATTCGTTTACATGCATATGTAGCTTTTTTATAGTAAAAATTCGTTACAAATACGATGGCGACGAATTGATATATTTACGGGCAATTTTAATTACGAAAAAATAAATTAGAAGTATGCGAATTATTGTTTATATATATTGCCAGTAAAATATAATTTAATCTATAGCAATAACACTAATTCAACCTAGCCTGTCTGCATTTGCCATAAACCTTGACTGCAAGTTACAAAATATTTGAACTCTTTTGAAGTTTACTTTTGTATTTTTACAGGATACGCATATTTAAAATACAACGTATACATCAAAAAAATATGAACATTTTTTTGGTCGTTTACAATCTGATTTTTATTAGAAGGCTTTTTATTCTTCCTGTGTGCTTGAAGACTATCTTTTATCTTTGTAAATTTACGGTTTGTGTTGCCAATAACTTGTTTTTTTTGTTCCTACTATGGTTGATACACTTT
>JAQFYM010005280.1:0-13605 GCA_034694785.1 Agrenia bidenticulata
AAAACGGGCAAGCATTTCAGCTTAAATAATGTCTTTCGATTTTCTAATCTTATATAGGTAATTCTAGTTGAAAATTTTATAACAAAATCAAAATTTTGGAAGAGTCGGCATACGAACAACTTTATGTGTTTTTCTTACCTTTTTTGGCAGCAAAATTGCATTCAGGAATCTAGGTGTTTTATTTGATAGACCAGCACGTTGAATGCTTAACTATGTAACGTATATGACATATCGTATTCTTTTATTCTGTCACGAGATTATTATAATACCTGAAACAAGTATTTTTACAACGCAGTAATCTGTTTTAATGTTCTTTAGCAATTATACTACTACAGTTGCGGCGGTGGATGGTACTCATGTACTAATTTGAAAACCAACTGGTACACTCGGTAGATATGCTAATAGGTAACAGTCGCCAAGTAACAATTTTTTTATAGCGTGTAATTGCAATTACAAGATAAGGTATGTTGATATAGGCACACAAAAATTTTCACACGATGCTTTTGTATATAGCGCGTCTGTCTTCTATTAGACTAAGGCATGTAAATTTTATCTCACTAAAACAATACACAACGTCATATGATTAGGGGTGCAAGATATGCCAGAAACTGTACTTTAATACTCCATGTGAAGGTATATTATAAGACGAAGAATCTTGTTTAAAAAAAGATTATACCGCAAAGAATATTAATCGACAAAAACTGTTATAAACATATTAAAATGTCAAACATTAAGGCATGAAATATAAAATTGACGTTTTACATTTTGTTTTCAGCAGTTTCGTGCAGCATGTGTGGTTACCAATCTTTCAATCGATGCAAAAATGTTCTAGAATTTGACAGGAAACCCGAAAGAGAGATTTTGGATGCACAAAATATTTAAGCACGGATAACGAAAATACACCCTTATTGTAAAAAAATAAATGCGGACATGTTTTCATAACGAGATAAAAATCCGTTATAATTTTTTAAAGTACTTTTTATACCAGATTCACAAGTAATACGTAAAAAGAGATGAACTCAGTACTTACATATTGAAACAAAAGAAAAAATGTGAAGGGATAATCACGATTTTATTTCTACGCAATTAAATGTTGTAGTTTTAACATATTCTCGCATACTGTGACCAACATCAATTCTTGCATGTGTGATGTCATCTGGTATTGAATCGATTAGTTTGTTTAACAAATTTTTTCTGTCCTGTTTTTTCTCTTTCAAACAACGCATTATTTGCTCAATTGAGGGATTGTATTGTGCCTTACAGTCAATCTCATCGTAAAATGATTTTGGAACACTATCTGCTATAACTCCGTCTCCTTTGGCTTCCTTTTGTACACTATCCAGACATGCCGGTGCGACCAATTCAATAGCAGCTGCATATACAACAACGAAAACCGACAAAATGCATAACTTGCCTTGGAACTGTTAGATTGTTAGCCTCAAGTGCTTTCTTCTACGTGTTAAAAAAAACGTTGTATTTAATTTTCATTTTAGTGCCATTTTGACCAAAGCTCAAAGTAGCAGCAATAATATTTTATATTGCAGCAATTGTTTTGCCCTTTTTCGCTTAGATTTACATTGTTTTTTTTTCTCATGCATGTCTCTTTTATGTATTAGTCTCTTGGTTTGTTCGTGAGTAAATTTTACCATCCCTTTATATGGGTAAAAATAAAATTATTAGTGACCTATGAATGCACCTATGGATTATAAAGTCTTTTGAGTAGAATAAAGATCTTAGGAAAAAGTAGACATGAGTTCAGGCATTTTCTTATAGGAAAATACAAAATCCGCAGAAAAAATATATTTTTAAGCAGTAGAAAACAAAAATGAAATATTTATTCACCCTGGAAGAATGCTTAGATTACATTTAATATAAACATTAAAATTTTAAATTACTTTTTATGAATTTTGTCAGTTTTATTGGCATATAATATGCAAAAATGAAAATGCCCTAAATAAATTAAAATTTATTGGAAAAGTAGCGAAAATACTAGAAACGTTCGTAAAGAATATCATAAGAAGCAAGAAATTCCCGTTTGCTTTTTTTTGTGCTTATACATTGTTATATGCAGGGGTGGTATCCCAACTTTTTTCTAGGGGGGTTTCGCCAAAAAAAAAAAAAACTTGCTATATGAAAAGATGTAGTCTGTAGTTATTGAAAACTGATAAAATGTAATCAAACTATTTTTTTTTGCTTAAATTTATATTTATTTACTAAAATCTTTAATTGGTAAATTATAGTTTGCCTTTTTTTCTTGAATAAACTAAACCGAAAAAACCTTTAAAAATCTAGGCGCTAAAACTTGTCTGCAAAAGCATTTTGTTTTGTTATATTTGTGTTGGTTAGGCATTTTTATGTTTTAAATACTTTTACTTGTAAAGTTAAAAATTATTTTTTTATTTTCCTAACAAAGTTTTTTGACGTTCTAGTAATGCTTTTATTAGTTGCAAAAAGCATATTGATTGCAGTTTACACGTGTGCTTTACAGCGTTACAACAACTTGTCATATTCTAAAAATGTAGCCTGTAACAGTTGTAGTAATAATCAATAATAATTGTGCCGCTTTGTTTTTAAAAAATCAGTATCTAAAAAAACACATACTTACAGAAAATTATATTGCGCATGTGTTTATGTATATAGAGGTCGTAGAAAAAGACCTGCGGCTCTATGCGAGGTATTGCCTTTAACCGTATGCAAGACATCAGCGTCGTAGCCATACCACTATGGATTAAGTAGAAAAAACCATTTCAAAGTATTAAATCAGACGTGCCATGATTAATTTCGTGCAAAAAAAACTAATGTAGATATTATGCTATGATATTTAAGCAGGATGTAAAATATAAGATTAAATATCTATAAAGTAATTGCGTTTTGTAAAAAGGATTATCTCTTCGGGTTTTCATAACGAAAGAACAACAAACACGCTTTCTAAAAAAAGCATCTTTTTCTTGCACAAACGCATCTCCACAGCGTATCGAACCATGTTATTGTATGCCAAAAAGCGTTTTTTTTATTTGTATAAAAAATAAAATTAAAAGAGGTTAATTTATAATAGCAAAAACGAAGAGTAAAAAGTTTATCTAGTTGTGTAAAATTTGCAATTTTTGCGTATAGCCGCAACCAGACTTTCTTTTTAAACTCTGTTCGAGCGCGGACGCAGGAAATCATTTTTATTTTTTGTTATACTTACGAAACTTGTCTAAAAAACGGTAAATTCTGCCACATTGTACGATCGCACGTTTATTGTTATTGAAACGTCTGTAGACCAACTTCATCCGGCGCTTTCATTTTAGGCACAGGGAAAACTGCAAGCAACAAAATAATGCACATTTTTGTACGCAAAAATACTAAAATTAGCCAACACGATATGTTTTTGTAAATAGAAAACCTTTAAATGCCAATATTTGTAACCATAAAATCTAAAAGTACTTTTCTTAGCTTTTCTTACCTATCTGAATCGACAACTGACTTTCACCAAGCCGGTACGTTACTGAACTAATTTTACATGCATTTACACATGTATTAGCGTTTATATATACTTTTGTCAAATGCTTTCGTATATAGTCAATTTTCTTTGTGTTTGTTGATTATTGTGGGCGACAATTTCTTACCATGTGCCTTTTTCGTGTCAACAGGCCCTTATTTTCCTAGTGGTAAGTATGATAAGACGGGTAAAAGCCAAAGAAAAAGATTTATCAGGCATCATAAATATATAATCCAAAAATATTAAAAAATAATTTTTTTCATAAGAAGTAATCGATTTATACGCAGCATACAAGAACAAATTATTGATTGCTAAAAAAAAGCCATTTAGTAAAAATTTTTTTGCTTTACAATATTAATTTGTACATTTTTTAATTTTTGTAAAACGCGATTCACGTTAGTCAGTTACGATAATAACACAATTTCACGGTTTTAGCGCGACATTTATCTGCATTTTGTAGGCAAATTTTACTTTGGGGCAGCGTGTCTCTAGATCGAAGTGCCTGACATTCTTTTGGCATCCAGAGATAACAGCTCAAACCCAGCTAAACAAGACTAGCGTACAGCAACTAAAAGAATCTAGCAAAATATTTTTGAAGCATCTATACGCACGTGTTGCAGATAGCTGACTCTACACAGCTTTAAACACAGCAAAAGCTCTGCAAGGGTTTTTTTGCTGAGATTTCGGTAACCTAGTTACTGTAACAATATTTTAAGTGTTCGCACAAATCAGTTTTAATATTGGTAACGATAGTAAAACTTACAGGAGTTTTCATGTTCTGGCGTTTTTTAAAAGATATGGCTGTACCTAGTAAGACTTTGTATTTACATCAAAAACTATTTGTTTTTTTTCAAATTAATGATTGTAAACAATATACAAAAAAAACGAACGTTTGCATTTCTTGAGAGTCAATCCCCCTGTACTTACAAAACCAAAGTTGACGGGGTAGTTGATTCCTTCTCCTTTGTCGAACTTCACAAGATCTTATCTCTGGATACCCCACTGAATACTAAATGTTGATTTACCTTAGATCTACTATAAATGGCGAATTTTTCTTACCAAAAACATAAAAAAACTTTACCTTAATGTAGCTGTTCAACAACAACTGCAAAAAAGTCAGGGGGGAAGGCTCAGTCCCACCTAAAAATAGTTCTAAAAATCAGGGGGGGGGGGCTCGAGCCCCCCAAACACCCCTGGAAACCACCCCTGGTCATATGATATGAATATGTGACCCTCGTGCACGAAACTTGTACGCCTTTATTCTGGTTAGGTCAGAGTTTTATTGTTAGGCTCTACAAATATAAAAAATCGCAAAATAAAAATTGCTAGTTTTTCTAAATTATATATTAGTTCAATAACACCTTTGCATGATTTTTATGTCAAAAACATATGATTTAAATACAGTAGATTTTAAAAGCCCTAGTAATGACACTTACAACTACATATCAGGCGCAATAATTTATGAGCTAAATAACGAAAGGATTCTAGACAGGTAGATATGTACTTTTTCTATATATCGGCAAATATATTTGGTTTTAGAAAACATTATCAAGAAACATAATGCTCTTTTTTTGGATTTGTTTGGCTCAATTTTTTATTCCAAATACTTATAATATACCCCACAAGCTTTTTGGTATCCACATGTGCTTTGTATTACAACTCCATGTTTATGGTGCATTTTGTAGTCATTGTGTCGATACACGCTCTGGGTTTCTTTTTCGTTTTTATTAAAATTGTTTTTTTATATTGTTCTTGACATACTTTTCTACAAAAAAAACATGTTTTTTTTGACTTTTAGTCCCTTTTTTGTTTTGTTATCTTTTTAAGATTGTCTTACTAAAACAATACGTATAACCAAACTTAGTATGATTTGTATTTAAATTACCCACTGGTGCTTTTGCACCTGTTACGACATCTTTTTGGACTAAGCGCTTTTTCACAGCTCACAAAAATTCGCTGTTTTCTCCTTAATTGATTTTTGTGACAAAACTCGCCGTTTTAAGCATAGTGCGGGGATAATGCACAACTTTTCATACAATTCTCGCTAAATCAATACCCAAAATCAACCCACACTATATCTAAGTACCATTCCGTAGACATGAAAACCCGTGTACTAAGGAGGCTACAACTTTAGAAGCCCCCTATTTCGCCTTTTGTCAAATATTGTATGATTCTTCTCCATTTACAAAATATATATTTGTTTGTGCAATCCAATAAAATTTCTATGTGAAATATAAAAAGATCTTACATTTTTTTTTGGTTGGCCTGTCAGGCTTAAAGCACGTTTTTTGTTAGCAAAAACCAGGTTCGGTGGCCCTTATTTTTTAAATTTTTAATTTCTGGACTCGTGCCTGCTGATTACCCTACACTTAGTACCCGAAAACAACGCTAGCAGGCTGTTAATCATATAATACTTACAATTTCTTAGCCTGTGTAAGAATGAAGAGAAATTATAAAGACAAGTTTTATATAATCAAAGGTTATCATGAAAAACAACCAATACATGCACGTTTTACATGCACTTGATAAATCTTTGTAGTTGTAAAACGTAAAATGAAACAAAAGTATTGTTAAAGTTGATCACGGAAAAAAGCTTTAAACGAAAACGTAGATTCTACAACTTTAATACCTTTACTTTTTTCTTTTGTAATTTTTGGACATTTTCACGTAATTTTGACCCTTTTGTTGTTCGTGTTAAAGCGATAAGTCGCCTTTTTTTCTTTTTTTTCCTTTTGGCAAAAAAGTGTTTTATTGCCGTGTAGTAAAAAGCGCTCGCTAAAGAAGACAGTAATTATGTTTCATCTGTATAAAAATAGAACTTACAGCGCTTTGCAATTGGTATGACATCTTTTTTATGAAAGCGCAAGATAAAAAAGGGGTAAAATTAAGCAGGAAGAAAAAAATCAAAAAATCAAAAAATTAAGCACAAAATAAATTTAACTTATGAATCAAAGTAATAAAATAATCAATTTGAAATTAAAACTAATCTTTTACCTTATACGAAAAATGATCAAACAAGTCAGCACCGAAAAATCCAGTATCCACAGAAGCTGGGAGACGAATGATGATAACTGATTTTTTTCAGTACCATTTTCCGTTTTATTGCGACTTTTGCACTAAGCCCATTCCCATTAATCTTTTGGGTGTGGGCTTCGGTTACTGGCGCAATAAGTGCTGTCCGTATACGAAAAAATATTGCTTTAATATTTGACCAATATTACATAAAGCAGTAAGCTGTTAAGCATTCACCACTGTTTATCAGGGTATGAAAAAATGTGTTGCTTTATATATACTGTCGTACTTATATCGCTCTCTCAGGCTAAATAAAGGTTAGTATGTATTTTTTGTATCCTATACAAAGCCTCACTTAAAATCGAATTCCTTTACACGAAGCTTGTATATATTAGTCGTGCTATATATGGCAAACCGATCTACGGTTGCTTTATTTGCTTCCGATCTATATTGGGTTTTCTTTATGCTTCACGCAAATATTCCACCAATTTATGTAGTCGATTGCAGTGTGACTACATATATTCTATGTATTCCTTGCATCTTGGTAAATATTCTGCCTATTTACATAAATGTTTACCAGATGTGCGCAATATTAGTAAGTTAACTGAACTTTGTATAAGAATTATTATGATAAAAGTCCACAAGAAACCAGAGGATTTTTTACATGCTGGTTATATTCAGAGCGCACTTTTATATGTATGTTGCGTCCTTATAAAAATCAGCAGCGCGTAGCCATTAAAGCATATATTTATGTTAGAAAAAAGCCATACATTTTACGCTAGTTGCGTTTATTATATTATCTTAAACGAAGTCACTATATGCATCATGCATAGGTAATTTTGTAAAAGACAACAGCGTGATTGTTAATTGTTTTTTTCCTTTTTTAAAAACATTTATTGCGCTGAAACTTATTTAAAACGCATTCATATATCTTAAAAAGGTATCAAAAGAGAATGAGCGCCATACTAACATCTTATGCATTTTTTCGGTAAAAAACTATTTTTGTGTTTCAAAGCTGCATCTTGTTTGCGGAATACTTTTCTTTAACATGTTTTTATATTTTATAGGTCTTTCTCTTACACGGCGTGTCAAGCCAGTGCGTAAAAAGTTATGGTGTGTACGCAACACAGCCTCTCTGCGTAAAAAATAGATGTTTCCTGCATAATCATACTTTAATGTGATAACCTACAGCTGCTTTTTTTTGTAATAAAATTTATAAATTCACATATACTTCAAGAAGTTTTTTTTACTGCATTTTTTCTATCTCTTTTCAGGTTTTGCAGTTAAAAGGGCAATATATGAGTAATTCACCAACAAAAACTATAGGATGTGTGTTTGCATGTTGTTATTTTTACCACCTATTGCAAGGTGTATGTCTCCGGTATTAAAGCCGCAAGTGCGGATTTTTATTCAAAACCTAACAGATTTATCTTTTAATTTTGCTTGAATATTATTAAATATGATACGAACAATATTGAAAAGATGCTGGCTTTTTTTGTCACAAGAGGTGAAATATAAAATACATTAGAAGTCAAAATACCCGCGAAAAAGCAAAAAGACTATATAAATCATTTAAAAGCCACAGTAAAGGTTTTTCACCTGATTCCATTGATTTTCATAGCGTCTTTAGATTACAGAAACGCCTACCACTAGTGTTGCACAAAAAAAACGTATAATTGCCAAGTACAGAAAAAAAAGGTAAAGCCACTTTTTATACAAGAGGAATATAGATCAAAACATAGTTGACTTAAAAACTTCTTTGTCATAATATCTTTATCTTTTTTGTATACAAAATTTAAATAAAATCCACCCAGGGTTTCTATACCATGTTTTTATATAAAGAGAAGATATTCATATCCCCAGATATTATATCGTACCAAGGGTAATGCATACTTTAAATTTAGATTTTTGCATACTGCCGTATAAACAGTTTAAAACGTCAAAAATCAAAAATAAACGTGTACGAGTGAAGTATTTTCTATTGCAAGCATTTGTTCAAGATATTTGAACATACTTGCAATTTAACTGTTAAATGACTTAAATTGATTCAAAAGTACAGGACTATACGAACTAAAAAACAATACAACCCGATGATCAAGAAAAATTTTTTTACGCATAAATATTTTATAAAATGCGTTTTTTTATCTCTATTTTTTTTTATAATGGGTTTTTGCTTTTTTTTTAGTTGTTACTGTTTATCGGTATTCATATATTATGCTTATTAAAATTATAAACAAAAAAAATGGTACTTTTGTAAACCATTTGTTTTTACACTGTTTATCCCTTCCTTCTTAACTTACGATAAATAATTGACCCGAAAATAAAATTAAAACTGCAAAAAAAACATATGTCAACAACCAGTATAGATGATAATAACGGTAGCAACAACAAAGGTTGCACTCCATAATATTCCGGGGTATATTTACGTTTTAAGAAAAGTCATAGTATAACTCAGTGACCAGACGTTATTTAATACATAGGAACAGTTATACCACAAACTAAACGCGAGTTGTAATATGCAGTTTACATTGTATTCTCTGCATATATATTTTATAAAAAAGTACAGGCATTATAAATAATATAATCATAAAGACACAACAGGTGTCTGTTATAAATGCATGCAGATGTACCGTAACTAAGTAAATACTTAGCGGGCTAACAGTTTAGGCATCATGTATAAAAACCTTTTACGACTATGTTTTGCGATTGAAAGTCCGTTTTCCGTTGTAAGTTTTTATTATTATGAACGCATACAAAAATAAAAATTTACACCGATTGTGTAACACATTTTGCATCAATTATTAAATGTGAAAATTTTTGACTTGGAGCGGGTATTTTTTGTTTTACAACTCAAACCCAAACACGAAACCCGTCCTTTAGAACCGGATTCGTAACGTCTCGGTGCAAAATGTCCCGGTTAAAAATGTCGCGGCTTTACTGTACTGTTTGCAAATTGTCCAGTTGAGAATGTCCCGTTCAGGTTTGTATATATTAAATTATTGCAAAATCAGGTTTAAAGAATACTACTATTCTAATGTAAAAATTGTAATTATCTCTAAGAAAAACAAAACAACATGGTAAAACCATTTTTTTTACTTCTAAAACAGTGGTTATTGCTGCATTTTTAGTTAGGTTCTCATAATGGTAACTTGTGCGAAGTATTTACTTGCATAAAAAAATGTCTTCGGCCTTAGCAAGACATTTTGATTAGGGGTGCAAAATTGCTCGGATTGCTACTTTGATATACGACCAAAATCGTATCGTTTTTTTGATAAAGACTTGCTCAACGGCAAATACCAAAGTACCTCGTAGTTTTATCGACGTATGCAAATGTCATATAGTTATCTGTCTATATGTGAAACTTGTGGCAAAAACCTTTGTTGCAAATTTGCATGTTGTTACACCCCTATGAATGATACAATTTGAGACATTACTTTGTTTTATAAATTGTATAATGCACAAAACGAACAGCAACAACATGTATATGATATTTTATTGTAAAACTACAAAAAAACGTTAATTTTGTTCTTGCACAGTCTTTATGCATACAAATAGACAATAAAGCTGTTTGTAATAGTTAATGACTATCAGACACAGATCTTGAATGTAAAAACATGTTTATATATGTTTTTGTACACTGCAGTGCAGAAAAATATATTACGTTTGCGCAGATATGTTTTGTTTTTAATTTTTTTTTTGTTCAGCATGTTAATTTTTTTTTGATGTTTCAGTCATTCCTGTATATTAATAGAAGTTAAATTGCAAAAATTTTCCTTGTTAACGTTATAATATTATTTTTGTTGCAATATAAGAGACGCATAAAAAAATTGTAGAAAAGAATCCACAACGGGTATTTTTTAAGGTATGACTAGGACTATTATTCCTGGATCCCGGGATAGCACCAAAAAACGTGATTTTGAAATCCCGGGATAAAACACGGAATCCCGGGATCCCATATTCCAAGTATAATTTTGTTTTTCATTGTTATCTTAATAGATAATATATTTTTCTTAGTTTTTAAATGATATAAATACTAACTTTTTTGTTATATTAGCGTTTCTGTATAGCAAGCTTCTAGCCGTAACTGGTTTTATTGCCATAATACATAAAAAAATATTTTTTTGAAATAGTATTATTACGGTTCTAACTGAAAAATTGAGTTATTCTGTTTTGATTGTATAAAAAGATCATTGTAACACAGATTTATACACGTATATATTTTTAAAATATGCCGAAATAATTTTTGCCTGAATAAAGTTTGCCAAAAAAAAATGTTATTTTTTAAAAAATGTATAAATAACAAACGCAAAGTCAATTATTTTATGTAACTAAAAACTGTAAGTAAATTTTTCAATACAGAGAATCCGCTTTTATTGCATTTAAAAGTATAGACTTTTACGGTCAATACCGCCTCAATTTGAATCCGAAATAAAAAATTACGCGTCACCTCATATTTTGCTTATAAGCGAAAAAAGAAGCTGCGCGGTGTCACGGTATTCCATTTACGAAATTAAAACAAAACAAAATTAATAAATAATTATGTATTAAATTTTCTTAGTAGTAATAGTATATAGTAATCATAAATTTTGTTTATGTCTGTTTTTAAAATGTTAATATATATCAGTAAGCGTTTACACAATAATGATGCCCTGGGATATACAAAAGACAAATAAACATATATCGCAACATCAAACAAACACTTTTTTACTGTGTATTATGTGCGTACTTATGGTAAGAATATTTTTAAAAGGCAGAAAAGTAGTATTAATTACAAAGTTAAATTTATTTTGTAAATATGATTATCAACAGGAAAACACAATGTTTCATGAGTTTCTCGTATATATAAAAAAAATCTTATTTACCCATGTCTGTATTTCTAGTTTTTTTTTACTCGTTAAAAGTAAATATCTATATTCTTATAATAAAAAACAAAAAAAAATAGACGCAAACTCAGTATTACGCAACCATTTCCGTTGTCCTTTTTACTCTTATATATAAACTGTTAGTATTAAACAAAATGTAGGTTAGCATAATGTTATTTAAACAAAAAAACACAAATAAAAAATGCTGTGCGTTATAAACTTCTAGTATTTTTTTTGTATTTTTTGAATTAAATGCAATTTTTTCGCATACAAAGTATAGTATTGTTTCTAAATATAAAATACATGTATAACAAAATTAAGCGGATGTTTATGTAAATAAATTTAATAAATGTTTTTACAGGGTACATTGCTTTATCCCGGGATACCACTTTTTTAGCATTTTCAGTCCCGGGATATTTTTACTCCGGGATATGAGAGTCCCTAGGTATGACAAATTGTTTAAAAAAAAAGAATAAATTACAACAAAATGATTACTTTAACAAAACCGTTAGAATTTTAATCTGAATTTTTTTTCGTACTTATTTGGAACACTACCAACGTTTACTAATGTTTTTTACATTCCCATACTTACAGTCACGAAGATAAAACTATGAACGTGCTTTTTCAATAGGAACCTCTTATTCATTTATGTTTTATTAGGAGAAATGATACGTAATTTGCTTTTATTTTTACACCCGTAATCACTTAAAAAAGATCTGTCGGTTACAAAGTTCTTCTAACTTCTACTCGACACAAAGCAGTGCTTCAACATCACAAGCAAAATGTGATAATATACTACGGTTTAGACATTATTACTCAAAATAAAACAAAATAAGTTTAGGCATTTTTGTTTTACGATTTAAAAAAGTAAAAAGATGTCGTATAATAAATGTCGGTTAACGATTATATTCAGGCATTTTTTTTACCGATACTTTTAACGAGAATATTTGCCATCACTAGATAAATTTTATTTTTGGCGTCCATCTTTTATACGATTCACGTTACGAGCAATATGCGCCGCACATTTACACCAATATTCTGTAATATTGTTTACAAGTTTTGTACAAAGTCGTATACAGTACTTTTTTTTATACGTTGTTCTTTCCTACTACATGCAATCGTCAAAAAAGAGACAAATTAACACACCTATAGTTACTAAAGAGTCAACAAAAATTTTGTACCATATTTCCATCGTAAGCGTATTCTTTTAAAACAAAAATTTTTCTTTGCATAGTTAATGATCTGTAATAAAATGCCAGTGTAAAAGATTTTCTTATTGTCATTTTATAAAATAGGAATATTTACGCAGGAATAATTTTTATATAAAATTTTTTTAGTTTTTTTTCAGATAAATATATTTCACCCAGTGATTTCTTGTCATCATATAAATATAAACCAATTTTGCTTTGACAATCATAAATTTTGTAGTTTAATTAAATCAATTTAAAAACGTCGAATGTAAGTGTTTTTAGTGTAAATGTGTAACATATAAGGTATATAGTAGTTTTGTAATGGTGTTTCTCAACTAGTTTTATTTCCATAGTATGGCAACATCTCTTTTGTAGTTCTCATTACAAATATGCATGTACTTCACGCATATAAATATGTCCAGTGCATCCTACACGCGTTTCATAGACGTACTGTTCTCAAACACTTAAAGGTTGCCGAACACGGATCACAATTATTTATAAATTTGAAATAGTTTTTTCCTTGTAGTCCGCTTTTACAATCACTGAAGAACCGTTCCAGCTTCAAACACCTTCCTTTAAGTTTAAGTTATTTTTTTAAACTGTCGAAAAAGAATCAACTTTTATAATGTTTGGTATGCATAATGTTGTTAAATGATCTTCAAAAGACGATTGAGTATAAAAAGAAGTATTTTTCATACAAATAGAACTTTTTGTTGTCATCTTGGTATATTAGTGAGAAACAAAAAGATTATAATTAAACATAATACCTGTAACATAAAGACTTTCCAATTCCATTTATGCTGTAATACGCATCATCAGTATAACTTAGTATATCTTGTAGCGCGTTTCTTACATCTTCGTCATAATTTAATTATAAAATTGACATCAAAATAACAGTAATAGTTTATCATTAATGTCAAAAAATCATAAAAAACGGTTCATCATATGATTTTGTTTTTGTCAGATCAAATATTTGTAACAAATTTGTTATACTATCATGTAAGGCATGTTTTATCTAGCAAATACAATCATTTTTAAAACGAAGATTTCATATGTT
>JAQFYM010005281.1:0-13602 GCA_034694785.1 Agrenia bidenticulata
GAGTTGTCATTATTGTATTTTTTGGAGCGAGATTTAATAAAAAATTCGCAATTAATCACTGGAAACGCTCCTTTTTTTTGGCCCGACTGGGTCACCACTCTGCTAGTAGAGTTTAATAGGCATAGGCCACTGCCAATCCCATCAGTGAGTAATATTCAATCCACCTCAGCATATTTTATCACCTTCCTCCAACGGAATATAGATCGGGTTGGATGTAGGAGAGGAGGACACTTGAAAACTTGAAGTGTTCATCTCAAGGACCTCTCTCATCCCAGGTGAGTTTTCAGAAATGGAGGCTTGAGAATTATCACTTTTCACAAAATGTCCCGGCTCTCTTGTCCTAAAGAGCCAATTAGCTTGAGACAAGAATAGTCCATTAACTATTTCTTAGGTCAATAGATGAATGTGAATGTAACCGGTTTTCATATTGAAATAAAAACAACAACCTGGGATCAACAATCACGGGTTACTCGATTGACCATGTCCGAACACTAGGATCACACTAAATCTATATACATCTTAAATGTACCATCTACGGTTGGCCCCAAGGGTCACTCAATTGACCATGATGGAACCCATACTGAATAAGCATCATAAGTAGATTAGATTAGATAAGTTTGAAACTAATTTTTTAGATGATGGAGGGACAGACAGACAGACTGAGGTGATGATTTTAAAAGCCTTCAGGCTCGATAGTTGGGCCCGAAGGGCAGCTGTAACAATGTTTTTTTAATAGGGAAAGTTATTAAATTAATAGAGTGTCTTCTTCCCGATGATTTTGGGCTTTAAAATCTCATTTATTACGCTTAAGTTTAAACATTATATTCTCTTATGTTATGGGGGGATGGTTAATGGTGGGGATTTGGGTTCGATTTGGGAATATTGGCATCATTAAGTCCGTAAGGGTTATGTTAATAATAATAGTTTGAGGGCTAAGGGATTGGCTAGGTTGAGATGATTCCTGTGTAAGTAAAGGCTTACAGATATTTTGCTGAGGTGAATCGATGAAGATCAGAGAATTTTAATATTGGCCTCATTGATAGTAGCACTTCCTATTTTACTTGGGATATCTTACTAATGTTAAAAAAATAAAGCTCTACATATAGGCTATTATTATCTAGTTCAACGTATAAAACTGACTAGAAAGGGGTGGTTTTAAAAGGTCGGGCTTTTGTTAGATTGGAAGCAGTTTAATTTTATTGAAATTATTATCGAAATTATTAAAACGGAGCTTCCTTTTTTTCTTGGGAATTTTGGAACGTTTAAATTATTTGATACAATGAAATCCGTTTTCTGGTCCATTATCATGAAATTCCAGACAGAGGATGGTTTTTGTAATTACTCAAATAAATAAGAATGAATGACATTAATGACAATGAAACCCAATAAGCCCATACACAGTATGACCTTCGGTTGATCGGTTTTATTTGATTTTCAAAGTGTTACATTATTATCCATTAAACTTTGGAACAATTAAAAATAATTTAAAATAATTTCCCATTCAAATCAAACACAAGACAGAATTGGATTTTATTCATCAGCTCAAAGAAAAACATACGCAATTTAACCAACTAACATAAACTCATCGAGGATTCTGATTTTTAAAAAACACACCCTGCCTCTATTGAAGAAAGATGAAGTTTGGAGCAACGGGCCCTTCAAAAATAGTCCTAGGACTATTGTTCACAATCGTCGCACTAGACCAGGTCATAATTCACAAGATATTAAAATACTCAAAATCAGTTGCCCAACCTTGTTATAAATTGTAATCTCCACTCCAGGGTAGCCTTAAAGTTTCCGGGGAGGAGGTGGAGAAAGCCGGAATCGTTACTGAAAACCCCTTGAAAACTCAAGCAATTGACATGACAGATCACAAGATTAAGCGCCGCTCCGCTCTGGAAACTGGCAACCTTCTTAATGTTGGAGTTGTTGAAGGTACAAAGACAGGAAAACATAAGAAGAATTCAAATGGTAAAGAGTCGGAAAACGTCCCTTCGGTGAAGGAGAGGTCCAAGGGATCTTCCGGGGAATCAGAAAGTGTCACGGGATCTTCTGTGAAATCAGAAGGGGACACGGGATCGACGGATTCAAAAAGTATCGTTAAGAGGATCCCTGAGGAATTAATCGAGGAAAAATTTTCTCCAAACGTAGTCGATACTAAGGGAAAAAATAGAATTAAAGACGGGGGGAAATCTAGTAAAAGCGAGAAAGAAGCCCGTTCCCAACTTGTCAGTACCAAAAACTTGGCAGATACTAAAATCCTGAACGGTAAAGGAAATAGTAACGAAGAGAAATCGGATACAGTTCGTGAACTTGTCAATGGGGAATCAATTAAAAACACCGGTGTCATTGAAAATATCCCTTTAACAGAGAACGCTAAGATTGCGCAAGACTTAGTTCATATAGATTTGCAAAGGGAAAACTAGACCTTTTAGATCTCATCATATTTCTACTCAGGTTAATTAATTGTGACTTAATAAAATACAGATTCGAAATTATTGAACTCCTCACGGGTTATTGGAAGTTATTTGATGCATGAATCCATGCTTCATCCAAATGTCACACTATGGCAGAGAAATATATTTGCAATCACTGGGAACCACTCATGCCGTTTCGAGAATCTTATTCGAATGTGAATCTGTTAACATTGGCTTGATTTTTACATAGTCTGGATCCGAGACTTTACTTATAACAGTCATGGCAGAGTCCGAATGCGAACTTAGTTATGAAATCGACGAGATCACGGAAATTCCAAACCCGTGATTGCCCCCGGGCTCTTGTAAGTTGAGCAAAGTTTCGGATTCGGACTTCAAATTAGACGTCCACATGCCCATTTACTATAAATCAGAAGTTTGTTTTTGTAGGTCAAGCGTCTTATGTTTTCGAGAGCATCATATTTAAAAGCCTCACATAGTCTTGCCTCATATCCTTAATCTAATGAGCCATTCAGTTTTAAATGTGGTCTAGTAATTATGGCAGAGTAATGAAACAAACAAACAGACATTTTAAGTGTATCATAAAGTAGAATTTTAAATAAATCCAATCCCACTATGGTGTCTTTGAGTTTCGAAGGTTATGGACCGATGGTTGTAGCAGTAGTCATACCATAAAACTTTGAAACTGCCCAATATGTCAATATGAACTAGCGTCTTGTTTTAAGCTCTTCTTTATTTCAGTTGCCCCAACGGGTATTTGTCTACGGCTTTGCATGTGTCTCTGTGTAGGAGAAAAGTATTATGAGATTAGAGAACAGACTCATGAGCTTTTCCTTCAGTTATGAAAGGGAACAAGTTTAGGTTCACTTTTCCCGTGGGAATCCATTCCGATTTGTCATGAGCGGGTAATAATTTCTGACCAGGTATTTATGCGTTTTACACGGTTCTTCGTAAGCAATTAAAACACTTGGTTCATATGTCATAAATGTAGATAGTAAGCATATTGTAAATATAAACGGTTTCAAGGAATCTATTCTACAGATATAATTCCCTAGAACTGTCTGTCTGTTTTCCTATTTCTCGATAACTACTGGCCCGATTTTAAAGCTGAACAGCTCATTCCATCAATTATTATTATTAATATTATATTTTTATACCGATGAGGCTAGAGTTATAATTATAACGCTGTAGAATTTTTTTTATCCTTGACCTTAGTAAAGGTCCTTATCAATAGCAGCCAAATACTGGGCTTGTAGACGTCAAGCAAGATTTAAATTGACAATGTGGGATTTGAATTTCAAGGAATTAATTCGACCGACCTGTCTGACTGATTAATTCCAGTAAAAATCCCCCACGGGCTAGTAACAAAAGGGTTATAGATTTTCTCCCAATGGAATCGAAAGCGTTTCAAATTCAAATCCATATGCTAATTCATAACCAATTAATCCATAACAAGTCTCTTCTACCACAACTGGCAAGAGATGAAAGTAACCGAGAGATTATCTTGTCCCAAACTGGGACATTCACAAACGGGAAATCCAATAAGCCCCTCTGAATTGACTTTTGACATTTGAAATCGAGAAAATTCTCAAAAGTGGATTGGGTTTAATGGCCTGGATAATAGTCCATTTATATACTGACTGATTTTGAAGGGGATCCTTCCATCCATAACTACATAATTTATACTTTCCTCCACAAGCTTAAACTCACTTTTTGAATACAAATGCAAAAGGGATTCATTCACCCTGTAGGCTTTTCCAATCCAATCCCCGCTCTACCTCTAACTCATCTCAGGTAGTTACTTATGCATTAGAACTTTGAAATTCTCAGACTTGGAAGAATTAAAAAACAGTTCAAAACTGATATAACACAGTAGCTAAGATAAGTCAGGCCACTTCAATTTTTTATTTTCGATAAGAGTTTCAAATATTCTTTCTGCCACATGCACGCAATGTCATTAGAATTCTTCATACGCCTAAAAATAGATATAGAAAAAGTTATCGTCTGGATGGACGGACAGACAGAAACACGAGCATCCACATGAAGCAGCTGCGCTAGTTAATAAATGGAGATTGGAGATTGAAGAAAAGTTATAGCTCAAGCGTTTAGCAAAGGGAATGCACCCACCGTTTCACCGTTGAAGGATTGAGCAAGAGATCCACAGTGGAATCTCCTGTTCCTATTCAAATATGAAAACACTTCCCCTAATTCAATTATAACATGGCAGTTAAGGTAAGTGTAGTTTTTGACTCTTTGAGATGCCCTAGTTGGTATTTTCCTTGTGAACCCGACCGGGAGAAATAGAAGCAAAGCTTTTAGGCCAAGAAGGAGTTCACATGAGTACACACACTCTCGGGAGGAAATCATCTCGAAAATCCCGGATTCGATTCCAATGGGAGGGCAGCTTAGATTTTTAGTGTATTTTGTGTATAGAGCGAGAAAGTGAGTGACAAGGACTTGAAGGATTTTTAATGTCTGTCTGTCTGTCGCTCCAAAAGTACATGGAGGTCTATGGACTTTAAACGAACAGTGAACGTGAAATATAATTGATGCATTAGTCTTTTATAGCCTACAGTTTCAAATCTTTTTTTTATGCTAAAGGATAATAATAATAATATTACATGGAGGTTAGAGTTAGTCCTAAAAGAGCCTACGGTTTTCTTCCAGGCTTAAAAAATATTTGTTAAACAAGTGACCCTCCCGGGTTCTTATGGAGGATTTTAATCTCTGATTAAAACTTTTTGATCGAAAAGGAAATTCCATTTGCTTTAGTCAAGTGGTGGAAGTGGAAAAGGGCATAGTATTTGCAAAACACTCGATAAAGGCAATCCGTAGATTAAGATTTGCAAATTTGACTACCTCGTTCATGGGTCAGCACAAATGAAACTCGGAGGATTAAAATGTCCATCCATCCATGTGGCATGTGGGAATGAAGGAGTATGTATTAGTAGGTAGTAGTGTGGGCCTAGAGCTCATGGAAGCGGATGTAAATGAGACAGAAATTGGCCACGGGATTTTGAGAGATTTATTGATTTATTTCCAAAGAGCTAATCTCTTATTCAATCCTGAATATCTAAAGCCAGCCATGTGTGCAACTGCTACACAAAGGAATTCGGAGCTGGTGAAACGAGGAGGTATAAAATAATGTAGTCGATTGTGCCTCTGGAACTGAATCAAAATTGATCAAAACTCATCTCCTCCTCAAATATTGAACATCAAATCCAGGGGATTCCATCCAAACTCAAATACAACTTTGTTCCCAACTTCCCAACCTACAGTCTACACACAGAACACACAGACAGTCAAACAAACATATAGACAGCAGACCATTCACGGGCAAATTTGACTGCAAAGGGGGCATTGTTGTTCAAAAGCAGAGGCATGCTTAGTCAAAAGGGGGGGGGCATTCTTAGTCAAAAGGGGCTAGTCAAATTTGCCCATCGATTTTACATTCGGGCATTTTGGTTGCCCCAAAGGGGCCGTTCCTTAATAACGTAACGCTTGAGGGGGAAGGGGCTTTGAGTTTCCGTTACAAAATTCGACAGAGGGATCAAAAAATCTTCAGGAAAAGGGAGATTTTACGATGGCTTTGTCTTACAAGGGGGTGCGGTATAAATACACGATTTTTGGCCCTACGTAATTTACAAACTGCCCCTTGTAGGGGCAGTTAGGCATGTTAGGCGGGGGCAAGGGGCACCCAAAACGTCCATCTATGACGCAAACACAGACGTAGCTCACGTCGTCCCCAAAATCTGTGAAAAGATAATTACTTGGCTGTCTCCGTGCTTCCAGCTTGATAGTTTTGGACGTTAATTGAATCATAAATCATCAGCTCGGCCTACTCCACCGTAGACATTCTTTGGCTAAAAATGTGACTACTAGAGCTGGGGAAATTATCGGGTGGACAATAGGGTGTGACAATTTGAAGTCCGAGACAGAATGAGACCATACTGGGCTGCTTAATGGACTTTCCACATTTCGACTCTAATTCATGAGCTACAAGCTTCGTTTATCAAAGGGAATATTTACAACAGGTATTTAAATCCCCTTCCTCATCAGAGCTCTTCAGGGCCAGTAGACTTAGAATTAATTAGATTGAGTCTATGACAAAGACTGTTAATTGCTAATACTATTAGCAAATGTTAGGAGTCTCTTGAGAACTCATAGACCTGACTTGACCTATAACCTTTGGCAATTTCTAATGAACTTATACCTCTCTCTTTCTGTCTCTGCAGTTTGACATCTTGACTGAGAGGGTGGGCCATCCCTGTCAATATGTTAAAGTTGAGATCGTGGCTGGGGCTGACTGACCATGGCCGTGTCATAAGGTGCTAGCTTAATGATGGTCTATAGAAAAACACTGAGAAAGTCATCACATTATCATTATCCCGACAATCTATCTAAACAGATATCCAACCCTCCCCCCCCCCTTTGAAAGATGCTACAACATGTATCTAAGCATGACAAGAATATATGAACCGCTTTTAGAATTCAGTCCGTTTTTTCCTAATAATAACGGGACATCACGGGCTGAGTTCTGTCAGTGGGTTTCCACTAATGACCTCTTCAGTGGCCTCATTTATCTTCATGTATGACATGACACGAGTGTGGACTGGCGAGTTTGGAAAGCTCTAAGCTCTTCTCTAATTTCAGTGTGGATTGCAACTTATTGTATTTTGTAGAATCTGAGGACCCCTTGAAGTCAAAGTGGCCGTTTCAAAAATCTCCACTCCAGGCTAAAAATGTTTTGGATTTTTATAGACATTTTTTCGAACAGTGTGCCCAGGGATGCACTAAGCAGTTGATCAATTCCAATTTTTTTGGAGGTTTAAAGGTTGATATGATATATTTATGCTTAGAAAAAAAGTATAAGGTGAACGTAGAAAAAATGAAACATTTATATTAATCACAGGTTCTCAAGCGACCATTATAATACTTATTGTTAGAGGGTTAGGCTTATTGGGTTGGAGCCAGTCTATTGGACATCGATATTAATTATTTCCGATGAAGCGGTTTTGGACGAGTCGTGAGGTGACGTGGCTTAGCCAAGGCTTTTCCTCTGCCTTAATTATAATAAAAGCCTCTGGTACTATGCATATATTCAAGGAGACTTGAGAACTTTTTGATGAATGGTGGTGGTAAGTGGCGGTATTTCCTGTGGAAGGTATATTTTCTCTCGATTATAGTCATAAATAGTTTTTACACCTTTTTCGAGCACTGAGGTACATAAACCAGGTAAAAAATGCTATGCACTAAAAAGCTTTACTGGGCTAATACAGGGTGAGCCGAAAATAAATTCACATAGTCAGTTTTTTGGTTACAACATGAGTTTCATAAATCTCCACCTCTGCCATGGACGGGCATTATCCTCCCCCATTATAGGTCAGTGAGGCAGACAATCCAAATGGGGTTGTGGGGCAAAGTAAGGTAAGTGGGGCACTGTGAAAGTTTAATTACAGTGAGGCAGATAATAATCTCAGACATGCTTTATTAGTGTTATGACAGCTGTGGGGCAGTGAAAATGGGGCTGTGGGGCAGGCCAACCAAAGTGGGCAGTTTGCTATCGGGACGGAAAGTTTCCCAATTTGTATATACCGTAAATTTTAAGATGGTCAACACCATTAAAAAAAATTTTCAATGTGAATATTATACGTGCTAGATTTATAGATTGCTATCTGTCTGAACTTCAGAAAATCCAAATACCAAATGTCCTCTAGTACCGTTAAACAAGCCACTACTTTTATAAGCTGGAGTCGAGGGGAATTTTTATTTTAAATGCATTTTATATCAAGCTGCTCCTTTTTTTAAACTTCCGACAAAGTCTACCAAAAAGACAGAAAGCCGAAGAAGGTATGGAATACAAAATTTCCGTTCAAGATGAAATTCTGAAACGACTATTATTGGCTTCTTCCATTTTAGTCAACTTAGGCCTAAAGAGTTTGATACCCGGGTTCGGAGGGAGATGATTTAGAAAGTCGGCGAAAGTCACGTAGCTCAACTTAAGACTAGTTGGGCCAGAAATGTGCACACTCTAATTTATTCCCATTAAATTCGATTCGAAGTTGAGGAAAGTGGCAAGAGCTTTTCAAACGTGGTTTATGAACGACGTCTTCCTCAAAACGTGGCCTTTCATCCACCGCCTTAATAAATTCTAAGTCTTCCCGATCCATTAATAATTCTTCCCAAGTCACCCTCACCCTGTACTATGGATTAGGAAATACTAAACGGGACAAGAAACCGCTTCCGGTTGACACGCCTGGCCTTATAAACTGGGACATAAATCCGTAGGATTACAAGGATTCAAGGAATGACATGATCACGTGCGCAAATATATTATTAGATAGAGGGGACGATTTATAAAGTAAAGATAAGATGTGACCTTTGGTAACGTCGAGGTCACAGAGTCGGGCTTAGACTGTCTCAATCTCATTGTCTAATGCCTTTCAATTAATATCCACTCTATAACTCTCCAGAAATGTTTGTCTGTTTGCCTGTTTCCCTAAATGCTCCTCTGTAACTACAGAAAGATACTTTAAAGCTGAACAGCTCTCTGGATTTACTATAAGAATAAGCAGGCCAGAGATAGAAATATGGTGGTGCAAAACAATGCAATAGACCCTTGACCTTCAAAAAGGTCCTTATCAATAGTGGCCCATTAGCGGGGCTGGTTAACTAAACTCGTGACGTAGTGTAATTTAAAAGCAGTCTCCTAGCTTGAAAATAAATTTGTTTCCAATGGCAAAGCTTGCTTAAAAAGCTTGTGAATTGGCCTTGAGTGTATTTATTTTAATATCCGGTCCTCAAATTCCCTTTTCAATAGATAAGACCCGACAGTTCCAACTTACTTTTCCAAATAAGATATCTATGTTTTAATATCATGTCATAATACCCCCCAGACTCAAGTCATCATCAAACATGGAAAACGATTTGCCAAATTGGGAATCGAATACTGCTCGTACAACTTTCTTTCCTTTTGTCCCCCACCGAATAGTTCAAAAGGTTGGGGTGGGCTTAAATCCCATTGATGATGATGGTGGTGGTGGTAATGGTTGTGGAATGAATACTCCTCAAAATTGGTGTCGTTAACAAAAGCCATTTTGTCATTCTGTTCTCTCCATTGTCTCATATATTTTTTCCCCATAGAGCCAAAAAGCCGAAGCTGATTCGTCTTTATTCCAGGCTACAAGTATTAGGACACGATTGACCATATCCAGAATACTATGTCGTATCCCTATGCATGTAAACTGTCTTGTGGCCCACATTCATCGAAATCGTCGACATTGCATTGTCAAGTCTCGTCTGGATCTCTGGATCTGATCGATTGCTCATGGTTTCGATTTTTTAAGTGCTTGTGCATAGGAATACTTCTCTGCTAAGGTGCATCGTACCTCAATGCCTCGATACGATACTGCATGCCCCAAGTAACAAGACGAGCCTTCAGATTTTTGAAACCTTTTCCGAAACCTGATACAAAATTTCGAAAAATAGTTTCGAAAATTTCCTCGTAAACTCCAGAATTTCTTGCTTGCTACGCTTCTCCAGGAAGATTGTGGGAGACGGGCATGTGTTTTCGGTATCAGTAAACGAGGTGGATTCTCATTCCAGGCTGTAAATGTAAATGCAATCTGCAAATTTCCTTTTGTCTCCTTGCCATTTCTTTCTTACCTTTCCTTCTACTCGAAATAAAAAGCCCGAGACAAAGACAAGGTACCCTGTACCCTCCGAGTGCCACTGCCACGGGCTACATCAACTCTACTCTTCTCCCGACTATCTTCACACGTAATAAAAAAAGCCGGGCTCTCATCCCATAAAATATTATATTATAAGTCCAAGTACATGAAATGAAATGGGTCTGGAGAGACTCTGTTGCAAAACACCCACATCGGCCATGAGGGCAATGCATTACGCTAATACTAAATATCCTCCAGCCCACTCCAGTAATAATTGCAACAGATTGTCCAGGGTGGGTCATGTTTTTCAGCTTTTTCTTTAGTAGTTTATAAAAAGTTGATTTATTGATCGTGAATAAGAGGAATCCCCGAGTCCTCCCCGCAAGACGTTCTTCTCATCAAAGTCAGCATGCATATTTAATCTGGGCTTATCGATTCCCAATTTACACACATGGAAAAGAGGTGACTGCTCCCTCGTACAGACAGCCCTTGGTATTATTTTATATCTATATTATTTATTGTATTAGTGAATAAATATATACGTCTCCAGTCTCCTGAGGCTCTTCTCCTCGAGGATATGGGACACTAATGCTATATTTCCAGATCTAATAACGATATCTGCTGGAGCCTTGCCTCTGGATCTTCATCTCTATTTTAATGGTCGATCACAAAGAAATTGTAGATAACGCAGGAGACGACGAATAAAAAGCATAAGATGAACACAACGATTAGAACGACCGTCCATGGCGTCATGTGGATGTGTGGCACTCGTAGTGGCTCCTCAGGGCTTGGCTTTAGCTATATTTTTTTTATTCTCCAGAAACTTATCTTTCAGGGGAAAAAAGTCAACATGTCCACACCGATGATACTGATGCTGATGATTGAGACAAGTTCAACTTTTTAAATTGGGAGTAACGCCCGAGAAACTTTTCTAATCAAATTAATACCAAAAGTAATACAATAGAATTACTTTCCCAGCTTGCTGTTAGTTTTTTTTAAGATCACGCGACACTTGTCCCTTCAAATCCCTTAGACTTTATCCCCCTCTGATAACAAGTTAGAATCCGGTGACAGCAGCAACAGCTACACCGTGTCCAGTTGTCCACTTAAAAGAATCTTCAGTCTAAGGTCGTCGAGTGGAGGTGTGGGTTTTTTTAATGTGTTTAGACGCAATGTGATGTTACTTTTATTTGATACCAACTTCAAGTTAACAAAACAAGGGGTTGAGATTTTTATTAGAGTAATTTAATGACCCGGGATCACCTCTTAGCCGTCTACAAGTATACCCGAGAAGTTTCTACAACTCCAAAGTGCTCCTTGTTCGCGGTGGTGGGGGCTTAACTCAATTACACACTTTCACTCTCTCTCACCACCAACTTTGGGGAAAGTAATTTGGGTGGCTTCGAGTCCCTCCACCTACAACCCACGAGGATTCGTTGAGATGTAGTATTTTATATACTTCCTCCTGGAATGGCATCAATTACAATAAGAGAACGATATAGAACCCAACAGTCTGCTAGGCAGTCTGCTGCTAGACAGTCTACGAGAAAAGAGGATGTTATGTTCAAACAAAGTTGGGTAGTAGAGACCCACTAGGGTTACGATTTTGTATTTACTGAGATTTTATAGAGAGCCTAGTAGATTAATTCACACTGTCTCAGATTACTGCTATTAATTAGCAGAGACTCAAAAAGTTGGGCATCCAATCCGAATAGTCCAATTACCCAGCTCCTAAGATGAACTTTTTTCTGGTTGAATAAATTTGTCTGGAGATTTTTTTTCCCCTTCTTCTCCAGAGTGATATATCAAGCGGAAGATTCCCTGGGCGGTCGGAGGTGGAATGAAATCTAAATCCAGGTCAACAGTGGGAAATCGGTGGGAAATCTTCAGCTTAGATTGAAGGTGGCAGGTTGGAACATTTCCGGTTAAGGAATCCTGGAAAATCTGTCCTTGCTCCGTGTCAACTGGATAAAGGTACGGATGTTCCAGGAGGACCTCCAGAACTTGGAAAACAAAAGGCTCAAGTTGATAATAGAGGAAGGAGATAATAAAGATGGAGAAGCCCCTATTAACCTTATCTTATTGGACTTTGTCAAGTCTGAGAGCTCTGATCTGCTCAAAATGACACTTAGTCTATATCTTATGGGTCTAGGAGACTGGCTGGACTCGTAAGGAGACTCTCAAGTAGTTTGGCACACACAAAAAAAAGAGACTGACGAGGCAGAAAGTAAGTCAAGTCTTTTAAAGTTTCAATCAAGGAGAAGAAGATACCGGGTAGACCCGGGTAGCGGAATAAAGAGAGATTCGTACAAGAGAACAGGTCTGGATGGTTGGGCAGGCAGTTGAGGAGTAATCCCGGGTATCCTATCTCCAAGGGACTTTAAGACTCCAGCAGCCCATACTACCCGATTCAATGAGCAAGAGCCCGAAATTTCTCCAGCAGATCCATCGGATTTTCCCAACTCGTTTCTCACACTGAGGTTGAGGTTGGTAGAGGTAGTTGGTAGAATGGAGGTCTTCTTATCAGAGGTAGCTGTACAGGAAGATAAAACACCGTTTCATCCTTGTGAATTTTATGCAACTCTTTCTCCAGGTATAAAAAAAATTCCAATCTTGTCTCAAAATCCTCCATATATTATGATGAAAGAAATATTCATGTTCAGAAACTTACCCTAGATCACTCCCAGGGAATCTCTCGGCTTGACATTTCTATTAGAAATTTTGGTCTGAGTTGGTGAAACTGCTTAGAATAAATGCTCCTTTTGTGGGCAAGGGCTGTTATTAAGGTTAGATTTACGGTTAGAGTTACAGGTTGGGTTTGGACGAACGTTTTTCTTCTCTTTTACTTGAATGGAGAAAGTCTCAGAGTCTTTGAGGCTTTCTTTAGTTAGGGTTTAGGTTAGAGTAGGAGTCGTATTTTACCGTCCAGGTCTCTTGATACGGCTCTTTGAGTTGTAAAGTATAAAATGTGTTTGCATAAAGGATTAGACAGATTGGATAAGATGGGCTGGCGGGTAAATTGCCATAATGTCGGTGGTTTCAGGTAGGGCCTGGCATACTGAATAGGACGGAGGATTCCTCTCTCGTGTTTCATCTCTGTATTTTATCTAAGGAGAAAATCATAAAGAACTCTCTTTCTAAATCGTGTATTGATTCTTGGAAAGTTTGATGATGATGATGATGATGATGATGATGATGATGAACGGGTCGTGGGGGCATGGAATTGATTGAATTTGCTGGTATAGACTTTTAAAGAATTGGAAGGGATATCTGAGACTCTCGATACCTTAGAGGTCCTAGTAGTAGTAATTGGTTATGGAATTCAGATGGGATTTTCCCAACGCGTATAATCAAGTAGACTTGAGAATAGGGTTGGCTAATGTCCATGACCTCTCAAAATATGCCCAGGGCATGCCTTTCCGGTTGTCAGCGTAATCATGGACAGATTATTCGTTGACAGTCAGTTAACGGACAAAGGCAGTTACTGGAATAGGGTT
>JAQFYM010005282.1:0-13596 GCA_034694785.1 Agrenia bidenticulata
TATATATAAAAATTACAAATAACAGTTGTTTATATTTTTTATGTTTTTTATAGCAATACGCACATTTGCTCAGGAAATAAAATCACCAAGAAGATTTTATTGTTCATAGAAATAAATTATTCTGTTCTAATGAATTATTGTCTTTTTTTTTTTTACAAAAAATTAACGCTCCAAAAAAAAATACAAAATTTTCATTATTAAAAAATCTATTCTAGAAAATTTATATTATGCAAAAGTATCTTAAAAACTTGTACAAGTAAGTACGAATTAACATATATACTAAAAAATAGTAGGGGTAGTTTTTTTTAAGCTGCAACGAAATCCAGTAAACTGGTTAATTCGGTAAACTCTAAAGATCACAAGCAACGTAATACCCGCAACCTAAACACTTGGCCTTGTCATGACTAGGTATTAAGTCTCTTATTGTATTTTTTTTGTTTTTATTATTGCAAAAAACCAGAAACATCAGTATTCATCTTTCTTGTTGTTTTAGAAACTATCTTTTTGACCTTGTCTTTTCATCGCGCTATAGCAAAAAACTTTTTCGACGCTTCAATACGTATTATACCGTAAGTCTTGCATGTCATTGTACTTCGTCTTTTAGCTAAGCGTAAACTAGTTTCAACCCATCGGGTCTCTTAGTGTTTACAGCAATATAAAAGCACGAAATGTTCGCCATTAGGTTGATGCTTGTGTTTGCATAAACACAGCATGTCTTGTAGATGCCGAGTTGATTTAATTCTTTATATAATTCTTGTATTTAAAAAACTGTTTTTAAGTTTTTTTTTTATTTGCCTAAAAACTATTTACTAAGATTTATGGTACTATGATCTTTTACAAAAATACAATAATAAGCTTTTACCCGCTTGTTATTTCATAGTACTTTTTTTTGTATGCATATTCATTTTCTACATAACCTGGGGGAGCGCTGCTCCCTCTCCCTCAAGCCTTCTACAAAAAAGCTGTGTTACATGTCTATCGCACCATGTTGATTTTTGATCATAGTTTCCGATTTCTAGCATATTACATTCCGCCATCACGAACTATGAAGATTCGCGAATTTACCGATTACTATCAGCCTTTATTTTTTGCCGTTCATATACACCTCAAAAAGAACTGTTACCCGTTCCTTGTACTTCTTATGTTCCTTTGGATTTTCATATTCAACAACAGACCTTACAAAAAATGACATGCAAAAAATTGTAGCCTCGTCGCCATTCCATATATGTTTTAAGCTTTATCCTTTTTTTTTATGGAAAGGTCGGTAATAATTTTCCACTGCATCATGATCTGCTAGAAGTTGCATTTACCATATTACGTAGACATTTCATAATCCATATTTTTTAATAAAATTGATCCCCCACTCCATAACTGCTTTTAACGGCTCAAAATTTTTTCCGCTGCTAATTTAAGACCCCCAGACTACATAAGGCTAGTATTTACTACATACGCCTTTTTGAAACATGCTGTGATAAAACTGACAATGTGCGCACTGTTGTTGTGTTTTTGCACCTCATTATTTGTTTTACATGCTTCTTTATATTCTAAACTGGCTTGTCTATAATATCAACAGCTCAATATTTTTTTTATCGTGCTTTGTCTTATACCAAACTAAATTGTGTTGTATCGATTACCAACCCTTTCGAATATGACTTTTGGCTGTTCCATATTTTGTCCATAGTTTAATTGATACGCTTGTGTATACATTTTTGCTCGGTATAGATTTTTTTTGACGAGTTTGGCACATGGATAGAGTCACTGAGGCAATGTGCAGACTTATATAGATCAAACATAGCGTGTTGATTTGTATGATACAAAAGACGTAGCTATTGGCTGTCTGGGCATTAAGTTTATACTATATTCTTGGTTGTCGTCTAGTGCAGCCAATGACAAACTATCTGGTTAAAAACTAGCAAATGTATATTATTAGTAATAGCATGCGATCCCGTCTACTACATTTTTGTGATCATCATTTAAAAATATTTTTTCCTTTTTTTTCATTGTATAAAATTAAGGGTCTTTCTTGTTTGAGAATATAAAAACGAACTAAGGCCAATATAAACAGCAAATATATATATTGCGTCTAGAAATAATGAAAACGTCAGCGATATCAAAGAGTAGAGAAAAAATAAACAATTTTGCAGAACTTCTTAGCGGTATTTTACGTACAAAACACTAAAAACTTTTTTTTTACGAGTTGCTAGAATTTCTGTTTGTTTGAAAAAATTTATTTTACGTAAAAAATGATATATATATGTCGTATACAGACAAATTTACCTGTATTGTTCATATGAGTTATCACAACAACTCAGCAAAATGTAATTTAATGAGTATTTATGTAATAATAGCAAAAAAAAACCAATAAGAACCACTAAGCATTTCATAAATTACATTATTTTATTATATTTGAATAGTTTTTACGTATCTATTCTATTCAATTTTCCATTAACTTTTTTTTGTGGGTTTTTGTTGGTGCTCGATAATAAATTTACATTCACTTTTAGAATGTTTTATAAGTCAACTTCATTTTACGTAAATGTTATTTAAACGCATGAAGGACAGATAAACGCATGTGTTACTTGCTTTTTACTTAATCTCATGCATTTGATGTATACGAATATACTTCTTGTAAATTATAGGTGGACAAAACTAACGGAGATGCATGTTTTCAGCAAAAAAGCCTTTCAAAGGCAAGACATTTTGTATCATGGTCTTTCTGTTAAAACACCAATTACTTTTTTTAATGTACTTAATATTTTTTTATACAAAAATATGAATAGCTTGTATAATTTTTGTACATAAAGACAGTTCAAACATATCAAATACTTTTCAGTGTGTTTTGAACAATACAATTACAGTTCTTGTATTATTTTAAAATTTTTATAGTGTTTTGTTATTTTGCATGATGAGCATCTCATTTAACAAACAATAAAATAAACGAATACCCTACTGTTCATGGTAGATTTAGTATTTATGTCGACGTTTGATGCAATTTTAGCTAGTAAAAGACTCTTGTGATAACAAAATTAAAAAATGTTAGTATATAAAGAATTTCATCAAATTAAACTTACTATCTAAAAGCATAAATGAAAAAAACAATGCATTTTTCTGCTTTTCGTAAAATATACAAAGTACATATTTATGGCTTGTTCATATCCTTTTCATATCATATAAATTTGATTCGGTAATTGCACTTGGCGGCGCCAAGTACTATTTTGGGTCACAAATGTATTTTTTTGGTTGTCCTGCTATAATACTTTGCGGCGCCGAAGGTCCATGAGACGCATACATTGCCCTAGATTGTAACATAATGAAAATGCGTAGCTTTAACTAGAATCAACAAAATGCCGAAAATATTTATTATTTAACTAATGTTGAATTGTTATACTGACAAAAGCACAATTTTTCATATCTATTAAGGCTGCTGTGAAAATGAACAATCTTAAGTCATTTTTTTTTTGCTTTTTGTGGTAGCAACGTGAATTGCTTTTATTAAAGACAAGTTACTGTAAAGTTGTAATAATCTATACATGTTTTGTGCTATTTTGTATAACTATATATGTTTTAACAATAGAAATATCTTATCAATATAAATTATACGGGCATATATTTTGCTACACCTGTTTACACAGACTACAATATATAGTGCAGTATTAAAAAGTTGGACCCAAATAAAATAAAGCCATATAGTGTCATATTATAAGTTGTAAAATATATGATGCCAACATATGAACCTAAGACCTGGTATTTTAATCATAAAAGATATACACCGTAAAACGGCAAAAAATGCTGTTTAGTAGTAAATTATATCTTTTTACAAGACAGCTTTTTAATTGCTGCTGTTTTTTTTTATCCTGTCAGGGTAATTCATATAAAAAGTTGATGAGTAGAATTATGAATACATCCTACAATACAATAAGCACGTTAAATTATATATGAAATTATTATCTAAATGTTGTTTACGTTTTTCCATTCTTTGAATAATTAACTAACAGAACGAAATAAAGCAATAAAACATGTATCTGACGCAAATTATGAAAAAAGTTTACAAGGGGTATATAACAAAAAAAAATTGCTTGGCTGAAGTCAGGGTTCAAATTTTAGTTTGTTAAGCACAACTACTTTTTTAGATAAAACTAACATATTCTGAAATATAATATCCCCCGAAACTTAAAATTTATTATTTTTTACTAATTTAAAGTGTGAAAGATAACTAAAAATATTGATTAAAGCATAAAATACTACTTAAAAATAACGTTAACGGTGTAACAAAGAACGCACTTCTTTACTGTATATGGACTAGATTATAAGTAATAATTATTTGTAAAAATTCAATTGCGTTTGTACTGCAACGCAATTTACAAAAAAAAAGCGATATAATACGGGCAGAATAATTTTATGATGTGCCTTAGCTAACGTAATGACACAAAAAAGTTTTAAATAGCTTTAATTACTTTTATATATCAAAATTAAAATTATTTTAACGCATATCATGTTTCAATTGTAATACGCTGTCGAATAACTGAATGGACATAAAAAACAATATTTAAAGTAATTTTGGCGTGCAGAGTGTTTTCTTTTTCTACGCTTCAAGAGCAGAATGTATAATGTATAAATCAGTATTTTTTGTGTTTATAGAAAATAGTATAAAATATGATATTTAAATAAAACAAAAAAATATTAAAAGTTGCGCGGTATGTTTGTGTGATTAGGGTATGCGTATTTTATATTTTACCGTGCAAGTTTCGTTGTATTTAAACAGCATATTACAAAAAGAGGTGCCAAAAAAAAATTAAAGCATTAAAAATATAACATATGACCAAGTCTTGTTGAAAGGTAAAAAATAATCTTTACATAAAGTATTTGTAGTCTATGCGTTTTAAAAAGATAGATATTAGTAATTTTTGACAATCTAAGTCAAAAAATATATTTAGTATAAGATATGGTTTTATTTTTAAAAATGAGCCTTTTACCTGAGCCTTTAATAAACGTCAGACAAGTAATATTAACAAAAGTTTACCTTTACATGTTTTTTATTACATTGGTAATATAAAAAAATTATATTTCTAATTGATCGGTATCATTTGCGTGGCTAGGAGAAACGTGGTTTTCGTCCTTTACAAAGTAAATGCATTTTGATTTCTGTGTTTTTTAGGCAGTGTTTTCACTAAAAAAACAAAAAAATATTATTAAACTTGTCTTTAAAATTATATGCATCATTTTAATTTTATAAACGTATGTTTTTACGTATTTTTAAACAAAACATACTACAGCGTTGTTAATAAAAGAGTACATCAATGCATAGTTTTGCGCGAAAAAGTGTAATATACTTAGTATGCGATTTAGTTTTTGTAATCAAGTTTTTTAAATAAGAAAAAACTGTTGTTTTTAAATGAATTAAACACAAAAAAACATGTTTTTTTGCTAGTAAATGTACAATTATAACACACAGAGAAAATTATGTTCTATTATAGCCTCAGATATTTTTATGCGCTTTAAGGTCGTAATCATAAGTAAAAATTACACATTTTAATTAGTAAAAAGATAGTTCCAGTTACTTTGTTTGTAAAAAAAGGTTATAGAAACGTGCGTTTTGATATTTAAAAATGTCCATCTTGACATTTTTTTATCGTATAAGATATTCTTCATTTTTTTTCAACAAACAAGAGAAGAGAAATTACCAGACTTAAAATATACTATTTATTGTTTTTTGGAACAATTATTACTGGAAAGCATGTATTTTGCTGTGATATTGCTAGTTTTTGTGTTAAAGATTCATTAAGAAAGATAATAGGGTATAAATGGATTATTGCGTTTATCTATAAGCAGGCCTCGAATGCTTGGGAGTATTTTCCAAAATCCCATAAAACTCGATTTTGGGATTAAAACAGTTTTTTGATACATTTTACTTGATTTATAATATTTATACACCTTATTATGAAATCTATAAAACAAAAGTTTAAATTATTTTTTTTTTTTGGATTTTAGTTATCTTGCGATAATGAAATTATATTGAAAAAATATATCTAGGTACCATAAACGCGGTTATTTCACCTTTTACACTTTTTTTGTTGCGTCGCTGTACATTTAACTTGGCTAGCTACATGAAAAATTGTTCTTTGCTGCAAATCATTGCAATGTAAGGTCATGCAAGCATACTGAAGAAAAATAATATAAACACGATTTTTTTGTTTCATCGTTTTTTGCTTAATTTTAGAAGTATGCAAAAAACTTTTCCTTACAAAAATCTATTTCTTTATGTTTTTTTTGATCCTATGAACGTTAAAAACGATATTTTATTTTTTATAAAAGATCGTTAAGTCCACTTTTATAATTATTTTTGTAACAACAAGCAGCATAAACACTTGTGCCTTTTTAAAGTGTAAACAGAAAAAATAGAAATTGTTATTTTTTGTGTAAGTTTTAAATAATTATGTATTGTATTTTTACTATTGTCTAATAAAAACTAAACACATAAAATATTTAAGCGGGTTATCAGCATACTATTACAACAAAAAACGTAATAAAATGACAGCCTTATATAAACCAATGTTAGTTTTTAGTAATTTTTATATTATAATAATTTTTACAGCAATCTTATAAATCGTTTGTTTCTATTTTTTCTAGCATTATTCACTATGCAAATAAAATTGTTTTGCATGTAACCAGTTAAAAATGCTTGGCCTAGGTATAAAATAAAATTAGATATGAAGTAGCCTACACGGGTACTTTTATATAAAATAATTAAATTTGCATGCGTTTTTGGATCATTAATAAAAAAAAATATATTATTAAAGGCGATCGTCGTCTATATAAAAATTGGTCTGCGATATTTTTTTAACTTTTTTTACAAAGCAATGTACTTTGTCTTAAAGAAAGGGTAAAAAAAATTCAGTTTTCTTAGAAGCGAACGTAATAATAAATTTTATGCTAATAAAAAATTTTACAAAAATAAAACTTTTAGTATATTTGTATAAAAACGGCATACCTTATGCGAAAATCAATGTTCAAGTAATAACCAAACATTATCTTATGATAAAATATGAGTCATGCGGGTTGAATTTTTTTCTTTTGTATACAAACTGCTTATTATAATTTTTTATTGGCAAAAGGGCCAGGCTGTCTTTTAGATTTTATGTTTTATTTATTACAAAAAGAAAAAATTTCCCAATTTTTCAATTTACATGATTTGGATTTTTGGGATTTTTTTCGTCAAAAATCCCAACCGTCAGAGGTCTGCCTATAGGGGGTGTTTTTTGTCGATACAAGCAGCAGCGAATTTTTGTGGGGGCGGGGGGTTTCCCTGGGGCATGGGCACCAGGGCCCCGGCCTTTGGGACCCGCAAAACTTTTTTGAATAAGATTTTTTTAAAAACAAAAAAAAATTAGAATAGTTTATGCAAGTACAAAAAAAGGCATTTCTAAAAGAAATGTATACTAAAAAAAAAGCAAAGAACTTTATTTGCAAAATCATTTTATGTAATTTTATAAGTAATTTACGAAAAGCTTTTTAATCAATATGCAGGATTTTTTAATAAACCGTTTTCTAAATTGTAAAAGCTAAAAATGTATATTTAATTATCTTCAATGTGAAAAAAATTACATTAAAAAAACTTGCATTTTTTCTCTTGTACTACTACTTGTATTTTACACGTTTTTTTACATCATCTGAAATAAAAACAAAAAGCAAAAGGTAAAAAATGAATGTTTTTGTAGGTATAAAAAACCTGCTGATATAAGATCTGTTCTGTATGTCTCTTATGTAGAACAAAGGGTATTTTTTATTTTTCAAATTTAGTATAAGCGACTTGTTTATTTTGTATGCGTGCAAGAGTGCTCGCTTTAATTATTTATTCCATGTTGATTGCCTCTGCAGTTAGCAAGATACAGTGGCGTTCCCAGGAATTTTTGAGCATCGGGGTAGTCAGTGTTTTTTGCAAAAGTTGGGCTTAAAACCCTTGTTTTTCGATGTTTTAAAGTTTATAATTTTTTTATATAAAAATTTTAGTTTAAATTTTTTTATTTGGATTCTTAAAATGAAAAAAATCTCTGCACAAAAAAAGAATCCCCCCTTAAAGTCAGGCGTATAAAAAATTCTGAAGGGGGGGTACACCCCCCCTGGGTACGCCACTGGCAAGATATAAAACAAATATAAATTCATTTTTGCTATGATTTAACTGTGTTTTAGCCATCTCATAAAACGACTTTTTTAAAGCTAGTTGCAATTGCGCTTTTAAAAATACAATATCTTTTTAAAAAAGCTTTGCAATATTAATTAAACATGTTTTTATGCATGTTTTATGTGGAACTTATTTCATTTTGTTTTTTAAAGTACACTTTGTTATGATTGAACTACAAACTCAGTGCAATTTTGCATTTTTCCTGTAGAAATTGCACCAAAGTTTTTTTTTACTTTTACTGTGGGGTAAGTTTTGCGATTATGTAGTAAATTTCGATTTAAAAATAAGTAATTTTTCTATTAACACATTTATTTTTTACGTCACATCGACAATACTACAAATGAATCGTGTTAAAATATGTTTGAAAAACGCAAATGTCGTACAATGTACATTATTTACAAGGTGTAAAAGTAATCTTTGCAATTATATTATTGCCAAAATAACAATAATTTTTTATGTGTACACTGCCAACCTATTCTATAAATTCTATGCTTACTTTTCTACAATTTGATGTTTTTTACATGCATAAAATAAAATAAATATACTCCAAAAAACATGAATTTATTTTCTGCGGACTCAATTAAGCTCGTCCTGACTTTTAAAAAAGTAGCATATATAAAAATAGAGAAACCTGAGTTGATCACAGCCCACCACTAAAAAAAAAATTAAAATATAAAAAGAAGGGCCCAGAAAAAAAGTGCCACCAGGCCACCTAAAATGTAAATCCGTCCTGGAAACAGGAGGGCTCTGTGTTGTAAAAGTTTATTTTATATTTTTTTTTTTACAACACGATTTTTTTTGGGATGTTTTTTTAACAGAAAAAAAAGTCTCCAGGTGCACAATTGTCTTTGCGTAAACTTTTTCTTAGGCTTTATGTTGCAAAACCCTTATAGAAATTTATATTTTTACAATTGAGACTTTTCGCAGCCTGTTTGGAAGCGTTTAAATTTATTTTAGTATAAAGATAAAACCTACTTAAAAATTTTTTTTTATAGGATAATACAATTCGAAAAAATAAAAATGCCAAAAAGCATAAAAAAATCAAAAAACCATAAAAAACAATATTTAATACTATTTTGAAAATGATGACAGTATTTGGCTACAAATTTCAACTTTTAAGCACACCAAAATTGTATTTTAAAAGACACAATTATAACTTTATTTGTTTTAGTTACTGTACCATTTCTAATGTTAACTCAATCTTAATATGTGTATAATTTTATGCTCATTATTTACTTAGAGGATATTGGCACAATCCGGTCATTGGAATTTATGCTCATTTTTTACTTAGAGGATATCGGCACAATCCGGTCAATGGGATTTTATTCTGAGATCTCGATTGTCTCGGACAACATAAATAAAATATATTGTGTTGCTCGTTTGTGAAATTTTTACGATATCGGGAACTTAACCCCTTTAAGACACATTTAGCAACACAAAACTAGTAAAATTTAAAATTTTGTTTTTTTATGGCCAATGTTTTATAATGGTATGTAGATTGACCCACATAGATTTTTCTTGGAAAAACCAATAAATAATCTTTTCACATTGCAGTAAAAACAAGGCAAAAAATACGGATGCGCATTTTCTACCTAAAATATTTTTTAGAGAGGTATGTAAACTTTGCCTTTAGTAAAGTCATTATGCACAGATTTTAGAAAAAAACAAAAATGGATTTTTTCGAAAATCTTTATCTATATGCAGAAATTCTGTCACTAAAAGACTTCTTTAATTGTATTTAATGAATTTTTCAAAAAACCCATTATCATTTAAATAACTTTTTTTAGTATTCGAGTTTTTTAACTCATATGCTTTTTTATGTTTTGTTATAATTCTAATATATTTTACGTATCAAACAATACTAAGAAACAACGGTTATTTTTATTTCTAATGGTAAGTCATAAAATCTAAAAAAAAGCTAAGTATAGAAAAAATGTGGATGGCACTACGTCACATTTAAAAAGCTTGATTTATCTGTAAGATGAAGAGTTTTATATGCTTCAAATAATAATATAAAATTTTTCTGTATTTACCATTTATAATATTTAAAAATGCTATTAAAGTTTTTTATTTTTGCTTGCATATATTTTCTATATTTTCGAGGTATTTTTCCCTTTTTTCGAACGCATCAATTCATTGATCTATATCACACGTCAAAAACTTTATTTTATTTTACGTGTCATTGTTTTTAACTATAAATATAATACCGAGTATAATTAATTTGTAAAAATAGAGATTTAACCATATTTATTATTACAAATATACAAAAAAAGTATATATTTATTGTTACTAATAGGTAGAAATAAATATATAAGTAGCAAACGACGTACAAACAACCAATTTTTGCTTAAATGACTCTAGTTTATCATAATGGCTATGTCATTAACACAATAAAATTTGTTGCAAGTATACATTTTTTTTAAAGTTTAAACAGTCGAGCCTCTTGATGTATTTTTTAATAAAAAATACGCACTAATTTGTAGTTTTACAAATAAAATAAAACATTCTTGAACCCTAAGTCTGATCTTTTTGACTTTACGCCATAAACGTTTGCAAGGTTCTTTCGGTAGGGGTTTTCGCTAAACAACGCTTTTAATAACATTTTTATGTTTTCTGCTATATTTTTTTTTAATATTACATAAACATTTTGTGTTAACTTCTGGCATTTTTTAAAAAAAAAAATTGCACAAAACGCGCTTTCCTTTTAATTTTGGCAAAAAAAAATAGTGAGGCCGTTTTGAATCCCCACGACATTATGCGTAGGCCTTTGCCGTAACCATAAGCATCTTTGTAATGCTGGAACATGACAGGCCTCAATTTTTTTTGATGGTTTGGGTTGGCGCAAGAACCAGTTCCGATAACGAAACTGTAAAAATTAAATTATTGCAATAAAAAAGCGCTATTTATGGTACATTTTTTGTAATTTTGTGCATTTTTGCCATATTATTTATCAATTTTGTCATAAAATTGCTTCTGAAATATAAGAACTTATTTACTGCATTTTTTATGTTTAGTAAAAATATAGATTTTAAGTTGACAAATTTCTGTCTTTTACGTTTTACTTCATTTAAACTGCAACATATTGACTCCTGGTTCTTTTTTTTATAATAGCAAGTGTTTTATGATATGTTGATGTTTATAACATGTATTTTATACTTTTTGCTAACTTTTTTACAATATTGCACTATTTAAATAAAAACACAAAAAAAAATAGAATTGTAAATAAGGATAAAAAGTACAACACTAAAACTACGTCTCAAAATAAGATTTAATTTTTAATGAAGATATTTTTGCTAATTAGAAATGTTGAAGTTTAGCCAACAAATCTTTTTTTGTTTTACTTCACGGCGTATTCTTAACTCTTGGCGAGAAAATGACATATTTTTGCGTTCTCAAAAAAAAATTTAAAAAAATTTTTTGGCAAGTATTTTGTTGGTTTTTACAATTTTTGTGATTTTTTTGTTTTTTAAAATTTTTTACAAAAATTAAATTCCTTAAAAATGCACACAAATTCCGCAAAGCAAAAAAATTTTAATTACAGTTATTTTGTCAAAAAAATTTTACACATTTTAAACTGTAGCAAATGTAAATTTTATACTTTAGTTTGTTCTTTTATATTTTTGTTTTATGACGCATATATGCGTCATTTGACGAAAAAAACAAAAAAACATTTTTTCTCGCCAAGAGTTATGATTATTATAAAAATTAAATGTAAACCACTGAGTTTGGCTATGAAAGAATTATTTTGAAGTGATACGTAAGTTTATCTAGGCACGTATATCGACAGTTAGAATTATCATGTGTGTCCCCAAATAGGGATTTTTGATAAAAAAAACATAAAATTGTGTATAAGTATATATTATAAGCAGTAATTATGTTAACAGTATATGTATTCATAAAATGTAATCCACACGAAAATGAAAACCGATGTATAAAAATGAAAATATTATCGGAGAAATTGTATTATTAAAATAAAACAAAAAAAGCAGAATAATTATATATATATATATAAACCAAACTATCAAAATGACAAAAAAAGATATTGTATACAGTTATTAAAACGCAAACGTTGTCAGAATTAATATTTGCAAACAACCGAAAAAAATTGCAACAAATAAATTTGAATTAGCAAGAAAAAAACCTTAAAATTTAATTAAATGTATTTTTTTTTTGCAGTTATCATGTATTTGATATACGTTTTTTGGATTTTTGGTCAAATTCTAGAAGACCGAGGAACTTTAACAAAAAAATCGACAAGTCCGGACAGGAAATATTAAGTTTTGATTTTATATTAGTAGTGTATCTGTTAGTAGGCGTTGTCCCGTAGTATACTTGTTGCTGCGTAACTGCTGCAATATTATTAACATTTTTTCTATAGAAAACTACATCATGTAGCAGATCTTACCAAAATATAACTTAATATAATATTTTAACACAATAAACATGTATAAATTGTGACAAAAATTTTTCAATAACATAATATGCAAATCTTTTAACCAATAGATTCGTCTGATATAATATTATAAGCAAGTATGATAATTTTATCTATTATGCAAAAAGTTTGTACTTTTTTTAAAATAAAAAAGGCCTTTTTGTTTTTAAATGCTAATAAATTACTAGAGCCTAAGTCCCTACGAAAACTGCTTGTAAAATTGTATATAAAACCCAAGCACATTATTGATTCTAAAGCTTTTAAAATTTTTAATGTAAGGCTTTAAACCTGAAATATGGTAAAAATTTGACATTTTACTACACATGCGTATCAAAAACGTAATTTAATATTTTTTTTACATGATTTAAATTTTATTAATATGGAGTTGTAATATTTATAGAATGTACAAATTACAGTTCGGCACACGGCTACATTGATAATATATTTTTCAATGATTTTTTATAATCTAGAAAACTTTTGCAAAAATTATAAATTTTATATAAAAAGCCCTCTATATATAATTACACTAATTTTAGACATGTTTTGTGTGATAATGTTATATTGGCGTTTTAAATAGACCAAAGTAAGCCCATATTATAACCCAGATACTTAATCATATATATCAAGTATTTTTTTAAGTACCCGACGTCAACGTGATATTTTTATAAGCCTTTCAAATGTTTTGCAATCATTTTAATACTAAAAAAATCGTTTTATTTTTCTTTGGCTCTATTTTTTAGTATACCTATATAAGTTAATATTTCGTATATGTGCGAATGTAAATAATATTTTTTTTAATGTTTGTTTTCGATTAAATAAATTATATATTTTTATATAAATTAAATTAAATTGCTTAAAAATCCTTTAAAATCTCTTAGACGCTGAATAATTAGAAAATTTCTATTATATTATGCAAGTAACAGTTTTATACATAGATACGTAAATACTAGTATCTAGTTCTATGGGTATTATTCATAAAAAACAC
>JAQFYM010005283.1:0-13594 GCA_034694785.1 Agrenia bidenticulata
TTTCTGCGATACTAATTTTTTTACTTACCAGTGCATGCTTAAAAATTTTTATTGTAAAAAAGGACATGTGCTGCAAATCATACCGATGGATATTGCGGAGCAAAATACCCATGGGTATTGATTTCCTATAGAGTGTATCAAAATCATACCTATGGGTATGACTAGTTTTGTAAAATCTCTACAATTAGTTTTATTTCTATTAAAAGAAATCTTGTTAACGATTTAGTTGTAATAGCAACTTTTTTTGGTTCTTGTTTTTATCAATCGGATGCGATGCTTACAAAACTTCGTTTATTAGCGGTTTTACCACCCGAAAGATGAATTGTAAAACATGAACCACGTAAATTAAGTAATATAAAAAAAAATCATACTTACATATTTCACTCGTATAAATACTAAAAGTTGTCTTTTTAGCGAGTCTGAACATAACTTTGCATATATAAATACATTTGTTAAAACAAAAAAATAATAATATATGGTGTCTATATAAGCTATTTGTAATGTATCTATTACATATTTCTTATAAATAAAGTATTTTGTTACATATTCAATATAAAAGTAAAAATGTATGATAAATGATTAAAAAATGTAGGAATAATAGTATATTTTAGTCGTACTTTAAAAATGTGTCATTGTCATTTTTGTTGTCTTTTTATGTTCCGCTTTACTTATATCATTTAAGGCGCGTACGTAGACTACCTGAGGGTTTTATTAAAAAGCTGAAACTTAGTAAAACGGCATAATAATTTGCCGGCCTGCTGCCAGCCTATACAAGTTCGCTTTTATCACGCTGTGCATATTCGCGGCTTTCTTTTGTCAATGATATTTTTTAATTGAGTTTTGTCATAATTCCCGCTGTTAAAATTCCCCTATGCAAACCCGAGGAGTAAAATAATGTAGGATAAAAATCCTAGTGTGTATACCGAAATTCTAATTTTTGATTTCCCTTTGATCTTACTTAGAAAACACAATTATAATATTTGATAAAGTCAAGGAAATCTAAAAATGGAAAAAACTTTATTGATAAAAAAAATCACTTGTGATGAATTTATATGGTTAAAAAATAGTTCCATATTAAAAGTACCGAAAAATACCTAACGGATGTTATTGTACACGCAGTGTTTTTACCCATTAGTATGTCATTTTATAATGGCTGTGTATTTTTTTGCTACCTATTGGTACCAACCGGGGGACAGTCTACGTATATAAAAAACGGTAGGGGTATATTACCGACGAAATTCGCCATATTGGTTACCCACAACGTTCCAGTATATGCAAAACCACTTGGGTATTGTGTAAAACGATTTTTATGTACTCATGGGTACTTTCTTGCCATTTTTTGTACCCAGAGGGTATTACCGGTATGTAAAACATTTCTGTTACTACCCCACTAAACCCATGGGCGTGTGCGTACCGAGGTAGAGTAGGAGGGGGGTATCCCGTCTATAGAAAATTTTTTACGTTTTAATTTAGGGAGGTGTGTCTTTTTTGTGCAGAGATTTTTAACATGTTAATCATAAAAAAAAAAATAAAAAACTTGGTTTAAAAAAAATTGTTAACTAAAAAACATCAAAAAACGAGGTTTAAAAGTTGTACATGTATAAAAAACACTGATGTTCTCTGGCACGAAAATACCTGGGTACGCCACTGCCCATGGTTATAAAATTGCCGATGTATTTATAGGTGCATACCTAGGAAAAACTACTTGAGTATTTTGTTTTTAAAATGGTCCTCTGATAAAAGATGCCTGAATAATGCCCATGGGTATTCCGGTCTACTATATTCCTTGGGTCGCAAGCATACCCATGGGTATTTGCATAAAAACCTAATGGGCGACCACTTTTTACAAAAATACGCATGGGTACATACATATACCAATTGGTATTTTTTGATACACTGTCAAATACCCATGGGTATTTTTATCTAATATGTGCAGCCGGGGTATTGCCAATAGGTATATAGTAATGCATGTTCTACGTATACAATATAATAAGATGTTCCGCCTGGATCTATTACACAATTTAAAAATTAATGTAAAGTCGTTTATCAAAAATTTTAATGTAAACAGATGAAGTCAGTCAAAATTTTATATAACATTCAGTGGCGTGCCCAGGGGGGTAAAAAAGTGAACCATTTCTCCCTTCGGACTTGTTTTCGCCTGAATTTAAAAAGGGTCTATTTTTTGCAGAGATTTTTTTGATTTTAGAAATCCAAAAAAAAAATTTATAATACCATTTTTTTTTTAAAAAAATAAAGTTTCAAACATCCATAAATTATTTGCGATGCTCAATTTTTGTAAAAATACTAGCTACGTCCCTGTTAAAAATTCCTGGGCACGTTACTGGTTAAATTACTAGACTTCCTGAAATATTTCGCCCACTTTGTAATTTTTAGTGTATCAATTTTTTTCTAGCAACTGTAACAAACGAAAACAAAATAACCCTTTGCTTACATGTTGTAGATTTAGAGTGGGAAAAAATTTTAGGCCTGTTTTTTTTATCTAGTTATTCCCAATTCTTTTGCCTTTACTTATTTCCAGTAAATAAAAAAAACCCGAACTAATAAATAATTTTTTGGAAGAAAAAAACCAATAAAAGCGTTCAAGTGTCTTTTAGAGATGCAACAAAGAAAATTGCACCGAAAAAGCTTTTACAGCGTTAGAGTTTGCATTGGATTTACATTCTTCTATTGTAAAAAGTGCACATGATTTTAATTGTGATGCCAGCGACGCATATCGTCACTAATAGATTTTTGAAGGACTACGAATCCCTTATTTACTAATATGATATTATTGTCAGTTAACGAACGAGTTTTTTGCACTCTTCACGTACATTTTTACAAGCTTCGGGAGACCCAGAATCTATTTTCAAGGTGCTCAGAAATAGTAGATGCAAAAATCTAACCCCTAGGATATTTTTTTATCCATACATTCTTAACAGTCTCGTTTTATGCAAGTTTCTGTAAATCTTACATTATATTAATATGGTCCGGATAACTATAGAAATATGACGGAAGATGATAAAAAACAATTTATTATACAGTTGAAATAATGTCGATCTTATAGATCGTCCTATATGGGTTAATCATACTCTTTGTAAGTAGGTCAAAATTCTTATTATCAGTTATTTACTTTTTTCTTTATTGACCATGTCCATGCCATTCCAGACGTGGTCGTATTATTCAAAGATAAGAATCAATCAACATACCAAAAATTGTTAGAAACCTACGAATTGCTATTGATATTAGTAATCCAAACATTATAAAGACTGATGCTAAAAATGCATATATGCTTGCGTATACAGAGAATTTTTTAATACACTGATATCAGGATACAAGTTTCATCTTGGACAACGTATCGGCAGAAAACTGATAGAGTAAATTTACGTGTTATTTGCTTAGCAAATTCGGGTTTTAACCGTAGACAGAATATCTTGAGGCGTTTCGCATGTTAGAAATAAACAGGTGTTAGATTAATTAATGACATGTATGACAGCGATGAGTTACATGTAATATCGGAACCGCTTTTCAGTTTTAAACGCAAAAAAGTAATTCCATGAATATCACCTACAAGTTTTCAACTTAATATAAAATATATGCAACAAAGTTAGTAAAGGTGTACCAAAAACCAATAATGCAACTAAGGCTTAGCACAATGAATTTGCATAAATGTACCATATATCTGCTACAGGATATTTTATGGTTACAAAAAGTTAATATAAACTATGAAGCACCAGGCCGCAAAAATATATGTATGCAGTTGGATAGACCATCGCGAAAAAATAAACTATATGTATGATGAAAAAGAGCATGAGAGTATATGAGTAATAAAGAAGTAAAAATTATGTTAAGCATTTACATTTTGAATCAGTAAATCTTTTTGTTTATTAAATTTAACATTTTAAACGTGCTTAGAATTAATATAGTAGTTTTTGTGCATTTTCACTATTGTTCGTTAGTTTTTACATAATCATTTAGTTTTTTAGTCATAAATAACTTGAGTTGCGATACCGTGTGTATGTGGTTTTTAGTGATGTAAACATGTTGAGGCTTATGTCTGTTGCACTTTTTTTTACTAGATTCCGTGCTTGTTTTTTTAAAAAGTATATACATGTGTTCCCCTCTACATAGCGCTTTCAACGCTAATATTTGCCGACATAGTAATTGTAAGCGCAGTATATGGTGCAAGTTTGTTTTTTTGTTGACTTATTTTTTCTATGCAAGACAAATATCATTTTTGAAGGATAAAAAAAATCTAAAAAGATTAATATTTTTCCATATATTCTGTTGGGCGTTTTTTCAGCGTAAAAATCGTGGAATCTTACAAAATCAAAATATTCCTTTACTTAAATAGATCACATATGTAACTGGTACATATGTATTGTATATTCTTATATAAAAAATAACATAAAAAAATATGGTCATGGTTATCTGCAGATATTATTTATTTAAACTATTTTTTCTGGTATATTTACGTACTATTCACGACATTAAGGTGCCAAAAAATTAGCAAGGGAACTGTACAAAACTACTTGCAGTCATCATAGAAAACTATGGAATCTAGCAAAACAATCAGAGACAAATAAAAAAAAACTTACTTAAAAGATTTATGTACATTAATCTAACATATAAAAACCAGTTATTTTCTCAAAATTAACTCTTAGCTTAAACACTAGCCCACAAATTACTTTTTTGTAGTGTACACGTTTGATTTAACTACATTTTAGGACAAATATGTAGGAAGTTTTTCTTCATATAGGGAATTTGTCGTTTATCTTTGCGGAATATAGATTTTTTTGTACTTAACTAAATCACATTTAAATTTGGCACATATGTGTTGCATATCTATAAAAACAATTACATAAATTAATACAGTCATGGATAACAATTTAAATATTGCTTTATAACTATATATACTGGAATATGACCTTTTTTTTACAACAGTATAGTCTGCATTAGATGAAATACTTACAAATTAAATATTTGTAAAATACAAACAGTTTACCAAATATAGTTTTCTTTGTTATTGTACTATTTGCAAACATGCAAATAGAAAACAACAGTTTGCTGAGTCATTTTCTGTTTTAACGGTTTTTTTAGCTTTTGTTTTTACCTTGGTTTTAATTTTTGATATAGTTTGTATAATGTGTGTTGTTGACTTTTTATTATTTTATGTATGTTGTTTTTTACAGTCTCATGTCTTTTTTATCTATTCGCATTTTTTTGTATTTAAAAAAAAATTTCGTGCTAAATATATGTTTTTGTTTTTTAAAAAAGGTTGCAGGCGTATTTTTTACTATGCCGTTTATATTTTATTCGCATGTTTCTATATAAAAATGTTTTTATTTTTTAATTTGTGCTCTTGTAGTGGAAAGGTCTATCATACTTAAAGGAGGGGGGTCGAGGTTTACATCCCAATGCCTGGAACCGTTACCCTTAAGTGTATAAACTCTGCAGCTAGTCTTGTTTGGCTTGCACAGGGGTAGTATTTTTGTCATCGAATTTTTTTTCATAACAATTGCCTTTTATTTGAATCTACAATTTGGATTAAATTGCCTTTTTGAAACTGAAACTTGTTATCAAATTGTGCCACAGGTTACACAGATATCATTTTATTTATGTTTGTTTGTGTTTTTATTCATATGATAAAAAAACTTGTATTCTGTTTTTATGACTACTTACCGTTGCTATTATCTGCCCAATTTACATTTTGCATATTTTTCATATTATTTCTATTGTATTTATTATTTTTTTTTCATTTTTTTTATTTGCAGAGTGTCTTTTCTTTGCAGGGTTTTTTATGATTTTTTTTATATTTAAATAAGTATATTATTCGTTTAGTTTTTATCGTTTTTATGTTTTGAAACATTTTTAACCCCCGATCGCTATCTTCTGGTTACAATCTAGTCTACTATTTAATACACATTTGTGTAATGATGTCATTGATTGGCTTTTCTTTTCGGCTGAATCGTAATTTTTATAACTATAAAAATACTACTGTTTATGTAACAAAAGAATATGAGGATTACACATTCTGTAAACATTTTGATTGCATCTACATATAGTTTTTGGTAACATTTGTAAGAAACACGAGGAAAAGCGGTATATTTGGCATTTTTAAATTGCCTTAGATAAATGCGTGTTTAGAAGATTTTTAGTATGTGTGCAAATGCCTTTTATGATAAAAAAGTTTGTGCTGTTAGTTGATGAATTTTATACGTAATGATAACAGTGCATAATTTAATATGTTGTTGTTGTTACAGTTTTACTTAATAAAGCTTTTTGACCGGCATTAAAACCTTTTTAAAATTACATATTGCATAGCACAAATTAAACACATTTGTTATTATATTATCATGTTTCTTACGCATTAAATATTTTACAATAAAAAAACTAAGGGTGAATCTGTTTGGAAAATAAACTGTTTTTTTTTGCCATAAACTGTTTTTTGCAAATTAAACAGTTTTTAGTAAACGTATCTGTGTGAAAAAATACAGTCTTTTTATTCAAAAACTGTTTTTGCATGTAAACATGTTTTTATATTTGTGCCCGTACTTTTAAGGGTTTTATAGAACCTGTCCCAACATGGTTATTACTTATGTTTATATAAAGTGTAAAAAAAAGCTATTAATATGCAAAGTAAGACAGATTGTCTAAAACCCTTTTATTGCCATAAAAGATTGTTCGTTTGTTTTTTGTTAATACCAGGTATCTTAAACCTAATTTGACTTTTTTGACTTTTTTTATTTTTAGTGTTTTTTAAAAAAACTTTTTTTAATATTTTTACAATAAATAGTTGTTTTCAGATTCGTTTTGTGGAAAAACTGTTTATATGCATAATCTGTTTTTATAAAAACAGTCAAACAGATTCACCCGTAATTTTTTCAAGCATGTTTATACTAAAATTTTACAGTTAATCATTTTTACTTCGCTAAATATACCTAAAAACAAAATCTCTGGACGAACGAAGTTTTTTTTGCGCTTACCTAATGCCAAGCAATAGACGCAGAAATAGAGTAACGTTGTCAAAAAGTGTGTTTCTAACTCGTTTTTATACATATTTAAGTGCAAATTACACTGTTATGTATATTCGGTACAGAATTTTGACAATCGCGATGTTGGATTACGCAGCCTTTTTTTTGACTTGTGTAATATTTTTTCTTTTTGTACTATGAAATATAAAGTAGTGTTACACTCTTACATTTTTTAGGCAATGGCTTTGTACTTAATATTAATAGGTTACCTTTAGATACGCTGTTAAAATTTAATTACGCATGAACAAAATCTGCAGGAAACTTTACAAATTTCTTGTATGAACTTTCGACAAAAAAAAATTGTACGCTTTATATCAGCCCCAGCGGTTCCGAATTTGTTTTGGCCATAATATGGGTAGCGGGTGTTTTTAGTTTCCCCCATAATAGAAATTATGTTAAAATATAGGAAGCAAAAAAATTTTAGAAATATTATGTTTATTCTCCGAAAAAACTTACAAATCAAGTTTTTTGTCTAAAAAAGATCAGTAAAAGCCTATAAGTAAACACTTTTTGGCTATTCTGTAGATTTAAATATATTTTTCAAACAATATTGGTTTTGTGTCGCTAAGATTATATGATTGATTGTTAACAAAACTTAAAGGCGTACTTTTCAAAATATAAGATAAACTTAGAAACCGAAGATGCAGGTTTTTCGCTAGTCAAGATAGAAAAAGAGACAATAATGTATTATAGTTTTTAGGATCGGGTATAAATTGTAAACATTTGTTAAGTAGCTCTATATTTTTTACTATATTGAACCACAAATCCCATCTCTTTTAAGGTAAAAATAATTTACATACATTTTTTAAAAGTTCATATACATAGGAAGTAATAAGTATATGACCATTATGAGCACATTGCACTTCCATTTTGGCCATATAAAAATAGCCATATATGGAAAGCGGCTATTTTTTAGACCGCTGATTAGCCCTATAATACTTAAAATTATAAGGTTCAATATCCTGCAAAACAAAGAACAAAATACGATCAACAGCTGCTGTACGACGCAGGGTTAAAAAAATTATGCGTTTTATCCAGGACTTCATATAATCTTTTTTTTTGCAAAAACATGGTACATAGAAAAAAAAAACAATTATTTTTTCCCCTTTTATTTTTTACAGTACCCTTTATCAGCTCGCTTTGTTTTTTTTTGCTGTAAATTGTATTTCTATATGACATTAGCCACCTAAGAAAGACTTTGCAAATACTGTATGTTACTTTTGAATTTATTTTACTACAAAAATATATTTTATTATATGATTAAACCGCGACAAAAACGATTACTTAGTCGTCATCTAAACTTCAAAACAGATTCAAATCTTTTAAATGCTCAATGAGTATTTAATTTGCGTTTATACTGGTAAAAACTCATCAAATGCCTTTTTGTAGTTACCTACAACCAATTAGGCCTAAATATAATATCTCAATGGTTCAAAAGTCTTTTTTCGATATAAAACAGGGAGCAATTGTAGAATAGATGTGCTTTTTCTAGCAGTAAAAACAAAACTTCTTTTAATTAAATTAAAATCTGATCTTTACACGTTATACAGGGAACGCTCACAAAAAACTAATATTTTGTGTTATGTATTGTGTGTAAATTTTATTTTAGTTAATATATGGAACAAGATACTGTAAATACTTTTCAATTTCCCCAAAATTAACTAAGGAACATATGTTTGACAAAATAATAGACATATCAGATATATTACATGTATTTTAAAATAAATGTCAAGCTCAATGCTGTTTTTACATAGTGTTTTTTGCTACAAAGCTCGAAAACAGAACTTAGAGGTTATTATAAAATTTTGAGACAAGCTTTTGATGTTTTTGACAATTAAAGACAATTTTACAGGTTTTTTGCGTATAAATAATTACAAGGTCTACTACGGTATAATATAAAATATCGGCAAAATTTGTGTGTGGGTCCGTAAATATGTTTATCTAGGGTCAGCGCTCTCCATAGCTGTTTTAATGAAACATTTTTTTACGGTGGAACCCTTAATTAAAAATCGAGTATCTAAAAATGCAATATATAAATCCGATGTGTCTAGAATAATGTAATAAAATGTAGTCTACCTGTAAAAATAATCATCGTAATGGTTTTGATTACAATTGTACAAAATTTAGCATTCAATACGAAATCTTTGTCAGTAAATTCTCTAATATATGTAAATAGCACTTTATATTAATTTGTATTGTAATTTTAAATCTAATATTTCCTTATTGTAATACTTAAAAGACTAAAAAAATATAGGTGAAAATTACAAGGCAAAGGAAAAATAAAAAACGTGTTCTTAATAGTAATTTGCTACAAAGGGAAAGCTTTTATATGTGATAATTATATAAGTTTAGTATGCATGAAGTTTACTATAGATTTGAACATTATATATAGATTTTATAGAAAAGCAATAATTTAATATTAAAAAAAGACCCAGGGTTTTGGAAATTATCATTTTTATGCGGCATATATGCTAACATAGGTAGCCGTATTTATTTCTGAATTAATAAAACGTTAATGTCTTAACTTTTGCAACTTCAATTAGAACTTAATCACGGCTAATATATATTCAAGGTTCTGTGTACTCATTACAAAAATTGAAATCATTTTACATAAGTATACAATAATTATCATCAGGGGTGTTTTATTAAGGGTTTTTTTATTAAATTTCTCTTAAATCCCTTATTTAATTTAAAATTTTGCCCTAATTAAGATTTTTTGTGCAGATTAAATTTATTTGCAAGTAGTTTGACTATTAGTCTATGTTTTTGACTGCATTCTACCATTTATAGAGAAAAAAATAACATGATCAAAATACTAACAAATCTTTTTTTTTTGGCGCTTTTAGATTTTTTTGTTTAAATATGTGACCTAAATGATATTATTATTTGCATCTAATTTTTGTACATAAAAACTAAGTACAGGCTATATGCAGTACCGAAAAACTCAGAGTTGTTTTTTGCTTTATTTTACTATCATGCCACAAGAAACTCCACTGCAGTGGAATCGATTTCATAAATGCAACACAAGGCTCTGTGTAAAAAAAATAAGAACATTTCTAGCATCCGCAATTCGAACATATCGAAAAAAACGGAACTTGTTGTAAAATGAACATCGAATAGTATACACTTACTTTACTTTATTTTATTAATTTAATATAAAATCGCAAACAGTTATATATTTTAAGGTAATGTAATACTAACTGTCGCAAAATGTCTCTAAAAGTCTAAATACACGAACTTATTTCAAAATTACTTTTTATGTTGATTATAACGCTTGTATCACAACTTTTTATTTTATAGTTAATGTTCTTTTTTTATACAAAACTAGGATGATTTCTTTTTTTTGTAATTAAATTTTAAAATCCGTAATAAAACCTGAAAATGTCCCGACTAAAACGTCTTTAGGATTTTAGGGTTTTTTATAATAAAAGACCCCTGATTATAATCATAGTATTTTTTAATCCATTTTGTCATCCTGACGGGGGTCCAAAAAATATGAAAAATGAAGAGCAGTGTCTTAGATGCATATTTATTTAAAAAAATCATAATATGATAAGTAAGTGTGCATTCTTTTTCATAAATTTAAATGCGATCGAATATAGTTTTAATATAAAATATTCTAGTTTTACATCGTTTAAAAGTAGTCAAAACATATATTAAAGCTCGTGTTTGTGTTTTTTTAAGCATAATTTCTAAATGATAACAAAAGAATGTAAAACTATGAAATTATTAGATGGTTTTTTCAATAAATAAAAACTCAAAAAATGCGAAATTACGAACTAAGAACAAGCAGCTACGATTAATTGGAACTTACAATGTTTTTTAAACTTTTGGCATTTAACACAATTTTTGGTAGATTTAACGGGGTTTTGTCACAAAAAACAAAACAAGAAGTAATTTTTTGCTGAGAAGTCATACGAAAATAACCACGTTGTACAGTTTTTTATATTTTTTACACTTTCTGTCCTGGTTATATCAATCGTTAATAGCTTAAACAAAAAAACTTTTTTATATTACAGATAGAGTTACAAAAAATACTCAAAATACACATATATACTTGCAAAACATCGTTGCAATTGCGCAATGATATATATGTAGGTTTTAAGTATGCAGGATTAGATTGGGTGTTTATAAACGTTGTAGTTTCTAAATATGTGATATAAAAAAGCACATAAACATATTTTGGTATAACTGTATATTTTTATATGAATAGTATGTAAAGGCACGCAAAATAAATAATTTCCAGAACGTTTGCGTTTAGGGTCTTTTAGTATTTTTTTTTAAAAACGGCACGAAACCTCACATAAAAATGTTTTAAGTTTTCAAAACGATTTAAATTTCAGTTTTTAAAACGATCCAATCTATCATATCTTTAAGCGGTAATTTTTTTTTGAAGCATGTTTTTTTAGCTACCATACACAAAAAAAATCATAACATGTTTTTACAGATGGAAATTGAATTATTCAAAAGTCTTACAAATACAATGGTAAGGTATGCATGTCATGTTTAGTTTTCATAGCCATATATAAAAGTGTACCATTTTTTATTGGTTACATCGCAAATAAAACAAAAATAGGAGTGAAAACTTAACCCGCTGAAATAAATGACTTGTTAACATTTGTTTATATTTTGAGGAAATTAAAAATACGCGCTCATATAATGCAAGAACTAATGTGCGCAGTATTTTTTGTATAAACACAAGAACGGCTATTTCTAGTTAACTAAAACTTTATCAAATGAAAAAAGATATGCAAAAATGTATTTTCCACAAGTTGTAGTGATTATTTGCGAGCGTTTATACTTGATTTTCTCGCTAATTAGCACTTGCTTGCAGTATGTCATACACACTATGAACGGGATTTTTTTGTCGTTGACCTGTATTTAAAGTTTTGGCAAACAAGATAAACATTATTTTTTTCAAATAAAAAGTTCTCTACAAATTTTAGAATCAAATTTAAAAAATTTTGTACTTTTCGAATTTTCAAATTTTATTATAAAAAGTAATCATTAGATGTAACTTACAATAAGAGTTTCGAAAAAACTAGTAAACGATAAGATATCACCAGAACTTGTACATTTCAACGTCATTACAAATTATGTTGTTGTATTTGGTTTGAGGTTTTTTTTTTCATTTCGTGACGAAAAAAACGTTATTTCGCCGTAAAATATTTTTCATTTTTGATAGCAATATGTTTATAATGTACAACTCAGTTTATAAAAAGTAGCAAAAGAAAAGGGTGTTGGTGAAACCATACTAAAAATAATACGAAAATCTCTTTGTTTTGTTAATTTTATGTTACACATTTACATTCAATTATATCTGCAGTTTTTTAAGTAAAATGGCTATAAGAACAAAAGTTAACACTTTTCAGACTATTTGTTTCGTTGTTTTGAACTATAAACACATCAGTTTCCAGAATATGCCTAAGTTGTCTAGTGCTTTTTACGCACAAAAGAAGATATGTGCTTGATTTAGGTAATACTATTGTAAATGTTATACATATCAACACTTATATTTACACTGGTGATACACATCATTTTCTTTCTTACAAAAGAATAATAGATTATGTGGATATTCAGGCAGATAAAATTCAGTTTCTCAAAAACCGATTGCAATATAGCTAACTTAATTTGCATCAAAACCTAAATTTATTAAATCTTTTATCTCGCTCTTAAAACTGAAAAAGAATCTATTGAACCTGTAAATCAGAGTGCAAAAAAAATATTTCTGCAAAACCGAAAGATATGTTGTCGATTGGCGCTTTGGTATAACTTTTATATAGATTGGTCAACTTATGAGACAACCTAGTAAATATAATCTTTTTAAAATACAAAATTATTTATGTTGTTTTGTTTTCGAGGATTTCTGCTTTTAAAAAATAATAATTAAATAGATAAGAAGAATATGTCTAAAGTATGCTTTACTAGTATCAGACGCATAAATTAGTAATTAAAGTGTTTTTATAGTTGCGTTTTTTCCATTGAACTTTTATTTTGTTTTTTAACGTCATAATCTGCATATCACTCTACCCTATCTTATAGGACTCATTTAAAACAACAAAAAAAGTATGTGTTTTTTTTTGCTCCGGGGAATTTTGGGTATGTTTTCGGGGCCAAAAATCTCTGCCTGCCGATTCCCGGGAATTATTCCCAGGAATAAACACACAGAAAAAAGTACAAATATCTTTTCTAGGTGCATAGTACCGGGAAAAAAAATGCCCCTGTATAGTCTGGAAATTTAAAAAAACGTCAATAAAAGAGAATAGTAAAGAAGCTTTGGGAGCAAAAAACACATTATAAATTTTTTAAAAAAACATATAAAGAAACGAATAACACAAAAAACGTATTTACATAATAAAGCCAAATACAAGAAAGAAACCTTGTAAAAATCATTAGATATATAATTTAATTTGTTTGTTTCTTTTGTGTCGCAATTACGACATGTTTACAGATCTACCTACGAAATATAGATTTTTTGTCGAGTTTTAACAAAATTAATTTTTTCGTAGATTTACCAAGCGTGTTTTTCAGTCATTCATATATATTTTTTTAGGAATTTGATT
>JAQFYM010005284.1:0-13592 GCA_034694785.1 Agrenia bidenticulata
ACTGCTTGAAAACACGAGGACAATAACAATGAAACGCTCAACAAGAAAATAATACGCTTGCATGACATGTCATCTTTTTTTTACAGCAGTAGACCATCTGTCAGATATTTTGATTGATAAAGGAAAAGATTGTGTGTTAGGGAAAATGCAACTAGTGAAGACAAATGTATATAAAGTGGTCAATTGTATTTCTACACATCAACATAACGACATGGTTGTATAAGGTGAGCAATAAGCCATATTTAATTTATTTTGATGCACACACCGCATTTGCCACCCTAAGAAAACTAGCATTTTGGATACACGTTTTTCGCATAAACACCAAAAAAAATATTCAAAGCGTTTGTAAGACTTCGTGCACGTCAAAAATACAAAAGATGCACATTTATACACAGCAAATGTCGTATTAAGTACACGAAATAGTTAAAAAAATCAAATAGTGTCTGTTTAGTCTTTGATGGTGCATCAAATCATTTTAAAAGAAATTTAAGAATGTAGATGCAAATATAAATACCAATCCCGACCGTACGAAAAACAATGCACATGGTATATGAATATCTTTTGTTGCACAAAAATTCTTTAAAGCAATGCCATCTTAGATAAAATTCTTTTTATGGAGGTACCAGCATTTTTTTTAAACTAAAGCAGTTGTTAAGCTATATGTCTCAGAATTTAAGTTGCGTTTGACACTGGGATATATGTGGCTGGCAAAATCGTCATTTGACAATTTTTGAGCAACAAGAAAGCTTGCTAAGGCAGAGTATAAAACAGCATAGTGGATAGTTAGGCTGAATTATATGTAACCTTAAAACAATATAATTGAAACACTAGTATAGACAAAATATGTTGAGTAACACATGTTAAAACCATATCAATAATCCCTTTGCTAAGTTGCATTGTATTTTTGTTGTACCTTTAATTACAGATATTACAAATCTATATGGGAGCTTGTACGCACCGTTTATAGATGCCAAATTTTGTTTACTGATTTGGCAGCCGTTAAACTGCCTGCGGCAATTTAACGCCTTTTTGCCTAAAGAGAATATTTTTAAAAAAAGCATTTAATTGCCTAAATTTTATTTCATTATTCTTCTTCTGTATGATCTTTTTATTGTTTTTTAAAATGCAAATGCTCTACTAAAATAAAAATGATCACACATTGTTTTCAATATTTTTTTTTAACTTTGTAGCATTAATTGTATAATAATTAAACCCTGCGCCAACGTGCTTGTAGGTGTCATATCTTTACCAATACAGGGTCTTAATTCTGGCGAATTTACTATCCGGTACCAGCAAACTTTGAGTAATCCATGATGAAAACCCCTGCGGAACTTGTTGGTTACAAACATAAATTTACAACATAGAACAAAAACAAGCCAACATCCATGTTTTTATCCGAGGATAAAAAAAAATTCTTTTTTCACATTCTCTAATAAAATTTTTATTACAGTAATTAATATAAATTTTATTACTTTAAAAATAAAATTTAGAGATGGTATCTTTTAATTCTTGATTAAATGACATCGAAAACGCGTATAATCTTCTTACTTCTTCTTCTATATAATAAAAAAAATTAACTATCATCCTTAATTTCTTTCGAAAAGTAGTTTCATTGAGTATTTCATTAATAAGACATGTAATTAAATATCGCGCCAAATTTCCTGCTTAAAATATAAATTTAAGACATTAAGCATGAGTTTTCAATTTAATAGAAAGCGAGTTTAATAAACGCGTTCATAATCAGTAATAATATTTTTCGGTCTAAATTTTGCAAATTATTTGTAATTTTCATGCGAAGTTCTAATCAGTTCACGTTTTAAAATGTGCAAAAATTAAACCCAAGGAAAATGTCCCCGAAATGTTTACCTATGAACTATAATTAATAGATAGAACTAAATCTGGGCTGCAGAAAACGTATTATTTATAAGATAAAACAAAAATTCCTCATGGCATTTTTGTGCACAAAAGCATAAAAAAACTTGAATATCTAAACAAACATATAACACATCATCATCAGATTGTACGTAATTTTTTTGCCTTAACTTTTTTATTTAGGGATTGCAGTATATCGTTAATCAAAATTTCCAATCTCCATTCTTCATAGCCTTGTTATTTTATAAAGCATTTTCTGTGATCTTATGAGCCTCTTTGTTCCGTCTTCAGATAGATTTGGCGAATTTCTAGTATTACCGCCTTATATCCGTTATTTTTTGCAAGGGCTACCTCTTTTTACGTAGATTGAATACCCTTTGTCATTTTTTATAAACAGCTTAGTAGTTATTTTGCGTCTTATCTTGACGACATTTTTGCTTGAAACAACCGTTGCCTCACATTTCTGCGTAAAACATAGCCTTTTATACTTTAATCTATTTCTGCTAGCGTTGTAATAGAACCCACAGCTAAAATGGCTTTGATGCCAGCTTGGTATGTGTTATATTACATTTTTTTTGTAAGTTTATACAAATAAAAATACTATTTGTATCTGCCAATGTACTCTTTTTTTACAAGTACCCTCTTTAAGCAAAAAAGCGTTAGATTGGCACAGGAAGTTTATCGTTGTGCGCTATGCTTGCAAAAACTAGAATTTAAATGCTCGGTTGTAGGAAAAATTGCCAGATGCCGAAAAACTATTTCATGATCTATACATTTTTACTGTACCTCATGAGATAGGTTTTTGATTGCGATGGATATTATTTTAGTAATGACAGAACAAGCATTTTGCCAAGTATATGAAAATCATGCCATACAATAAAAATTATTTTTTCAAATTAAAGCACAGCATCCTAAATGATTCATGTCCGGAATGTATACTACGATTTTTTTATTGGATATAAAAGAAAGATATAACAAGTCTTTGGATAAGTAAATTCTACTTCAAAATTTATGCAAATGATCTTCTGCAAATTTAAAAGTGCCATAAAAACAGGTAGGCTGTGCAGATTTTTTACAACATCCATGTAAAGACAAATAGCAATAAATGAGCGCAATACAAAGTCTCATTGTCAAAATCTTATAAATGGTAGTTTTTCATTGGACAATACGGACAATAATAACGACAGAAATATTTAGATTCTTAATATTATATGATTAAAGCATTTTTCGATCATATAACATAGATTTCCGGTACTTTTGCGTGTAAATGCTTGCTTTTAGGCTTCTATAAATGCATTTATTAAGTGCATATTTACACATAGCACATATGGAAAAATTAAAGTAAAAAGCAAATATATCACATTATATTTCTAAATCCATAACCTATTTTATGTGTTTATTTTTATGTATCATCATATCTGTTGTACAGACTTTGTATTAAAACTAAATATGTTAAAGTCAAGCACTGGTAGTTTTTATGATGAAGCATACAATAGTGATGTACAGAAGACACAAAAAAACGTTTCACAATGCAAAGATCTTTTAGAGATTTTTAATACTACGTAGATTGGTCAGAAACAAGTATTAAAGATTATCAAAAAAAAAACATATGACAATGATATTACAGATAATACAAGGTAGAATTTCATGAGTTAATTGATTTAAGCAATTAAGCACTGGTCTAATAAAACTGAAAATATTAGTATAAGTTATATTGCTGAAAATTATAATTTGTTTTGCTCTCATTATAAAAAAAAAACGGTTACTTGCAGCTGGTATAAACTAGGTATATTTTTCTATTAACAAAACATGCAGGCTAGACTATGTTCTAACAGACCTTGATAAAAGCGTTATTTGTACACATACAACTGAAATCAATTTTTTTGACATACACACTTTAATATTGCGCTGCTGCAAAAAAAAAAACAATTCATTGAAAAAGTCGGATTTACTAAATCGAAAATGGAATTAACAGCGCAAATGAAATTTTTTTGTTTTTTTATATTTTTAGCTTATATTTTCTTTTTAAAAAATAAAAAAAAATATCATTGTAGAGAAGAAGACTGTGCATGCTCCTTAAACGTTTGTATATCGATAAATTAGATATACAGGATTTTGTATGTATTAAGTATGATATATTTAAGAAAATTGTAAAGGGACTGACGGCAAAATATCGAATTTTTTTTTTCAACAAGACCCTTACTTCAGTTCAGAAATCAGATAGTATCCTAAAACCACATATCTGTGTTTGTACATTATATAAAATTATTTTTATTACTAGTACTGCAGTGCAAAACGTTATGTGTTAATATATCAAATATACGTGTTAACTATGTAGAATTCATGACGATAAATTATTTTTAGATAGTAAAAAAAGTATTAAAAACAATAATTTTACTGTAGCATATCAAATAATGCATATAATATAAATTAAAGGAAAACTACAATGGCAAGTTTACATATTTAAACGTATAAATGGCCGGAAGTTTTTACTAGTACAGCAGTGTATTTGAATAATACAAAAAGGTATTTACTACGATTCCCATACACTGTTTTTCCAAGCTGGTATATAAATTTTAAATAGTTCCAATTTTTTTATTAACTGTGCAATGATGTGTAAAACAATTCAATTTGTTGTATAAAGTGTTTACAATACACCAAAACAAGTGCAACACCACGTAAAAACAACTTTCAAACCTAAATAACAACAACTTTGGTTGCTACGTCGCAACATGTTTTTCTAAGCTCGAGTTCAAATATCATGGCGTGTTTAAAAAATTTTAAAAAGTAGATTTAATTTAAATTAAGTTTCCTCTGTATAAATAAAAAGGCTGTTTTTCTATATGGCTCCGTACTTTGAAATTCTTTCATGAACACTCTTCACTATCTGTGTAGAACATACATGTTAAAATTTGATTTAGGTGTACCTAATACGTTTAAAATGTTAAAATTTTATAATAAATAATAGTGTCAGACGTCGGTTCAATTTACTTGGATGGCATTTTCTTTAGAAAAAGTAATTTTAACTGAAGTACAAAAACCAACAATAATCACATTAAAAAACAGATAAAATTAAACAGATTAAACATGAAAAATACTTTTTTTTTTGAATAGATGGAATACAATTTCTCTAATTTTTCGAAATAGCAGAATCACCAAGAAAGTATAACAACAAGGGCGTAAAATTACACACATAATACATATTATTAGATCAGATTTACATTCAACGTTCTGTTTAATGATTTCGTGCATGTTTTGTTAGGCGAATCTTAATATTGATTGAAAAGTAAATGTAATTTGATTCAGCCCCTAAATTTTTACGAAACTATTAAAATTTTACTCCTGTTAGTAAATGGAGTAATAAAGTATGCATTTAACTGTTATACTAAAATGAAAATTATTAATTTCTTCGGAATGACGCATATTGTCGTCATGATAAAAAAGGAATAATAGTAGTTCAAAAGCAAAAAAAATGCACGAAAACAAAGCACAGGGCATTAAAACATGACTTGTATTAGACGTATATTTGTCAAATACACGTTTAGCTATTTTTGTTTTGATGAAATCTACATCTCTGTAAAATTGTTTAAAAAAAAGTTGTAAACATCTCCAAAAAGTATAATTTTGCTAGTTTTGTAATTTTGCTGTGTTTGTTCTTTGCATATATGCGTCATTATACTAGAAGGGCGCAATGGTTTATAGCAACTCTTTGCGATTATTGAGCCAAGCCCTTCAATTAAAAATTTGCTTTTTTAATCGTGTATGGGTTTTAAAGTTGTGCAGCGTTTTTTGTTTGCTGATTCATTTACTTGCACAAGGTTAGTTTCATAAAAACTAGGTTTTTTAATTGTAACCCTTATTTCTATTTAAAACAAATAATTTCTTTTTGATTCTGGTTTCAAATTAAAAAAAAAATATTTTTCTATCTATAAATTAAAAATAATTAGTGCTGGAAAAAAAAAAACTTATATCATTTTGTTAACCCTGAAAATAGTTAAAAAAACACTGTATATAGTCTTATGCTTTGCTTTTTTAAAAAAAATGTACGATTTTCTGTAGCGTGCACTCCAGTAAACATAAAGGGTAAAGTTGCCATGTAACATATAACTTAAGTTTATATTTGAGAACATTTTTCTTCGCAATTTCTAAAGTTCTACTGGCTATAGGTCCAGCAAAAACAATAAGCTATTCGAGCGAAAATGAACTTACTAAAATACAGGTTTAAAAACTAAATGTAAAGTGCTACTGTTTTACCTCGAATAAAAGACTCCCATCTTGTATTCGAAACGAAGAACTAGTAAGTCTTATGTCTGAGTATAAGACGCTGGCTTTTTAACTGCGTTAATAAGTACAAAAGTTTTTTTTATTAGGGTTTTTTTCCAAAAAACAAAAAAAAAATAAAAATCAAACAAAAAAGTGCGCATGTATTGCAATTCGTATAATCATAGAAAAAATAAAACTTGCAGATCATTTACGTTTAGAGCGGATAAGCTACAATTTTAGTTGTTCTTTGAGCGCGTTCTTAGCAGAAAGACATTTTCAAAATTCGCTAATGGAATTATTAAAAATTTGAGTAAAAATGATTAAATACACTACTTAAATAATTTTTATAGATACAAAAAATATTTATAAAGTAATTGGAATGTATATTTTGACGTAATGTACATACGCAGTGCTAAACCCTATTTTATGCCGCTTTAAATATATTAATTTTCCTTTTTTAACAGCAATTTCATAATTAGATTTTTTTAGTATTCTAAAACAGTGAAGATTATTGATTTGTATGCATATAGTCTTTGCAAAATTTCTTTTTTATTTTTCTAATAAATAAAAAAAAAAGCAAATTGGGTCATATTTACAGAAAAAAAGCATAAAAAATATTTATTATAGAAATAATTTTTTTTTTTACTTTTTCGTATTTCATTTGTTCGTTTTATAGTTCTTTACAGCAAAAAACATCATAATTTATTTACAGTATTGTCATAGCAACTTTAATTTTTACAAAATGTTTAGATATAATCTTAACATGCAAAAATAATATAACCAGGAGGATCAGAAGGATAAACATCTCGTTTTTTTTATTTGAGGCAGGACAGGGGGTTCAATGTTTTGTCCCTATATTTGAAAGGTCTTATATGCACACTGCAAAACGAACAACACCGATTTAAAAAAAATCTCCAAAATTATAAACAACAAAGGCTTTTATATAAGGGTAAACAGTAGGTAAATATTTTACCACGTAAAAAAACAGAAATTTTACACAATGCAACAATATTGGGCAAAAAAAATATTCTTTAAACGTCATTTAAGAAGCAAATGTCAATGCTACAAGCCTCAATTAATACTCAAGTCGGGCAAAAATTATAAATTTAGGGTGGTTTAATTTAAAGATATAATAAGCTTTGTAGCTTTTTTGTTTTATAAAATTTTTTAAAGTGAATTTTTAAGCTTTTAGCACAAAGTTTTATCTGTTAAAAATGTAAGAAGACCATAAGATTGTCAATGACCCGTAAGATTGCGCAATTTGTGTCAAAAAAAAAAATTCGATCTCGATATATTTTTTATACCCTTTCTTGTTATATTAGAATCTATAAGGGCTTGGTTGCGGGATGCATAAACCTGGGTATTTAACATCAGGCAAAATATTAGAAATCGTCTATGGATTTTATTCACAATGTAAAATCGACCTGGATCGGTTCTCTTTAAATTATCAACCTGGGTTCTAATACACTTTATTTTAAATTATTAGAAAAAAAGTGATGACTGTCATTAAATCAATTGGTTTTATTATACACGGTTTTCGATGTAGCCATTAACTGTAACAACACATACCCAATGCAAAAAAATCAGAATATACGTTTTTATGGTTATTTGTAGTTTTTGTTTTAAACTTTTTGTTTCTGTAAATTTGAAGTTAACTGCACATGTATTAACATATTGTACTTTTCATCATTCCATTTTTGTGTTCTTTGCATGTGGATATGCAATACAAAACATACACAAAAGAAGTTGCTTGGGCTTAAAAATATAAAGTCTCCAAAAAATGAAATACGTATTTTTTATTCATAAATAGAGTTTTCAGACACTGGTCGTATACAAAAAACCGAATTAAAAGTTGATTTAACCAACCACAGTTTATTGTGAAAAACTCGAAATAAAGAGTTGCATTTTTAAAAACTAAGTTGTAAAAAAATTTGTTGTTAAAACCAATAACGCCTTTAGTTGTTTAGACAAAAACATATCTTTTTACAGAAACAGTATAAAGTACAAAAATAAATATTATTTACATGGAAAAAAAGAATGTTTAAAATACAAAAAACTTTGAGAAGTTGCAAAAAAGTATACAATTGATACTTTTATGTAAAAGCTTATAAAAAAATTTAACATGTAAACCGTGATAACTTTTGCTGTTTTTTTTTTTATGTTCCACCAATAAACATATTTTTTGTTTTTGTACCATCTTACAAAATACATCATTTTTACGTCCTCGAAAGATTATAACAGAAGATGCGGTGACAAAAAGTCAAGGCCATTCAATTATACAAAAAAAAATAAAAAATACTACATAAAATAATAGTATGTGAAATACTAACAGTAAAGGAAGCCCACGGGCAAGGTTTTTTACAATGTAAGCTGTAAAGCACATATACCTGTTGAAAAAATTATCGCATGTAGATGGTAAAACGGAATCTACGAAACATTTTTTTCCCGAAATTGATCAAGATAATTTATTTGAGACACCAATGCAAAGTTTAAAAACATGAATTATAGTATGGCATGCTTTTTTTTTATATTGGAAGTATATAAATCAGTTTTTTTTACTAAAAACACAAAAAGAGCAAAAAATGTTATATTCGTTATCTTTTCTACATAAAATCCTAATACTATAATTGCTTTGTTAAGTTGTAGTTGAATAAACAAAACAACGGCACAAAACAACAGTAAATACATGCAATACGTTTTAATATTATAAAATTTGTGTATTTTCTGTTGTAAAAACAAAAAGCTCAAAATATGCAACTGCAATTTGGTCTATCTGTTAGATTATCGGTCTTAAAAAAAAACATTCTGATGTACGACTCTTAGATATAAGCACGACTACAACATTTCCAGAATTTATAATTGACACATGATCTTAGAGTATTTTTTTTTTTTTGTTTTTACTGTCATGTACAAAAGAAATTACATTTGACATTTATAACTTTTTGCGCAAAAAAAAGGAAGCGGACCGTTTCGTATGCTTATTTATGGGTTTTAATTGTCTTTAACTTTTTATTTTTTTTTCTTTTTAAATGTTATCTAGACCAACTTAGATTGCATTTCTCCGCTGCCAAAAAACTTTCTGATTTTTTTTTTTTACGGATAAAACGTGGCTCATAAAAACATATTAATATTAATATCAGGTTTATGGTCATATATACAAGCTACAAATATTTTTTAAATGGTAAAACTTATATTTAAAACCATTTAAAAGTATATAGATACTATGTTTTACTGAATTAATATCGTACGTTGTCTTGTAGTGACTTTTACGTTACAACTTTATTTTTTTAATATAGATTTTAAATGATAAAAATGTTAATTTGCGTTTTTTTTCAATTTGAATGTATTATTTAGGCTTTCTTGTATATATACTGTATACTTTTGGATGCTAATGAGTCGTTATTTCATGTTTCTTTATATGATTTATATGTGGTTCTGTATATATAGAAATATCAAAAATGTATTTTTTGCTATATTAATTGGCGCTTTGACATTTAATCGTTGACAACCACTTTGAAATAAGAAAACGAACTGTTGTTTACCTTCTTATTGTTAATGCAAACGATCTAGCTACGCGCGAGACACTTTTAGGCAACTCTTTCTTTAACTGTATACATACTGAGCAAAAGTACTTATAACAAAAATAGATTAATAGCACCGAAAAAGGGAATATATTTCAACATCCGCAAAAAAAAAAATAAAAACGTCAAAAACCTTTTCTAGTTTTTAAATGTGTTGTTTTTTAAGGGTTTGCATTAAGGCAAATATAATGTAGTATAAAAACGTTTTCTTAAAGTCAACCCAATCCTTTCTATTTGAAAACTTAATTTTATAGTTTATATGTCGTAAAAATCGTTTCGGTTCTCGCACAAAAGGTATTTATTATTATTTAATAGGTAAAAATCATCTTTGATTTATAAAACGTATTTTCATACACTTTTAATTATTCGTTTGAGTTTATAAAATAGCATCTGTAAAAAACTATACATTTGAATTATGTTTCTAAAATATTAAAAGCAACGAACGGTCAGTAACATAATGTGTTATAAAAAACTTGTAATTCAGAGTGTGCTGTAAACTTTGCGTTTCTTCTACCACGAATACAGCTAAAAAAGTTTTGCTTAAATAATTTAAGTTTAAAAAAAGCAGTCGAAAAACATATTTTATAAAAAAAACTAATAATTTAGAAGCTAGGTTAAAACCTATCTTTTAAAAATCATTTTCGTTAGCTTCGGATTCCGGATTTAAAAATTATGTTTCGCAAGGGCTTTGTCACAAAATGTTTTTTTGCCTCTTGCGATTTTTTTCGTTACTTAAAAACAAGTTTTTTAAATATTTTTATTTGTATAAAAAAAATTTAGTTTGTTTTTATTCGAATCACGATATATTTTTTAAATAAAAAAAATAGAGCTTTTATAAAAAAAATTTAATTCAGTTTTCTATATTTAGTTGTACATATTTTTGTTATTTTTTTACATTATACATAATGGTGTAATTTTATAACCTAAATTTTAAAAATATTATATGTATTCAGCATGTCAAGTATTTTAAACTTATGTGTAGATCGTCTAATTTGTATTTTACGTACCCGTAACTAACAGATTTTTAATATATAGTCTATGTAATAAAAATTATAAATTTAATGTTACACTAAAACTGTTTTTTTTTGAGTTGTTGGGTCGCTTTTTTACATATTATAACCAATAAGTCATGTGGATAGTTTTTACGATAAACCAAAAATATATGAACATCTACAAACAAAAATATTTATGTGTAAGTAGAGGTACTTATAACTTTACTATAAAAAAAATTCATCCTTTACAAATTTAAACGTTTTTTAACCATATTAATATGCGATTTTTTGGTTAAAAAAACACATGCGTTGTTGTGTTTTTATTAAATTTGTGATTACTTTTCCTGTAAATGTAATGAAAAGTCAAATAAAAAGTTTTTTTTTTTTTTTTCGTTCGCGTCTTAATTGAACTTACCACGCCATTAAATTGCAGCAAAAATATTGTAAAAACAATTGTTAGCTCAAAAAAATTTAAACAAAATTATATATATATAAAAAGTTATATATCCTCTATATTGGCAAGAATTTTTTTTTGAAAAAATAACTAAAAAAGACTACATCGTATATGCGCAAAATTACAATCTAAGAACAGTCTAGATAATATTAAATACAATTTGGTAGTGTTTTGTTGGCTCCTATTGAGTTGAGTGCCCTTTTTTCTATTTTAACTACATAAAAATTCATACGAATCTATGCAGTTAGAAAAAAAAACTGTATTTTGTTCTAACAAAAGTTTCTACGGCTATTGGGTGCCTAAAAAACAAAAAATGTATATGCATATTTGTATTTTTTTGGCGGTCTAAAGTAAAATCTTTAAATCTTATGTATAACCACGCAAAATACTCCAAAATATAAACTCGTAATTTTAAATTAAGAAAAAGTACTTCCAAAACACTAAATATTTTTGTTTGTAAAAATTGCAAAAAAAAAGATGAAGTTATACAAAGTTTATTGTAAAATAGTTATAAAAGGTTTTATACATTTCTTTTCGTGGCGTACGGAGATTAACACAAAAACAAACATAGAATATTTGGTATATCCGTAAATATATAATAAATGCGTTATTAAGTACTACAGCTCATATACAAAATGCGTTTGCTTTAGTCTAAAAGCAAAAATATTTATAAGTAAAAACACATTGTGCTTCACAGCTTTTTACGCTATTTATTGTTTTATATACGCAATATTAACAAAAAATGGTTTTAAATATCCATGTACGCAGACACGGCATTTGGCGTGTTTTTTTTTTGATTTGCAAAATATGCGGCAGTATATCAATCACTTTTTAAAATGTCATTAGCCCACCTAACTTGTAAGATCACGCAACAAAACGTGCGTTGTGTCCTTTTATACTATTTATTGCTGCAAATAAAATAGTGCGGCGTTATTTACAAAAAAAACCATAGATTATGTTGAAACGAAAAGCTTATTTTCAAACCAAACATCCACAAAAAAAAAATATTTGCTTTTCTTTGCGTAGTATATTTTAATTCGAGTATTTCTTGTTGTCAGTAAACACTGGAGCAAATTTATATCGTCGCATTAATATTTTAAAACAGAAAAGCCTATATTTTTGGACATACTGTCACTATTATTTCTGTAGTAAAAAAAAAACATGCATAAAATTACACGCAAAATAAAAAGTTCGTGTTCACAAACCAAATGTTATGTTGTTGTTTTTTTTAATATTGTAAACGCATTTTTACAGTTTTTGAAATGTTTTGTGCAATAAAAAAAACTATTTATTATAAAAGATGCAATTTATGTAAGAAATTGCTCTATAATTCAAAGTCAGCAAGAATAGGTGCAGATTTTTTTTTAATATTATTTCTTTTCTAGTAATATGTAAAATAAAATATTTTTTGTGTTTATATTCTGACTAACACTGTGCCCGGTCGAAAAAAACCGGAACCATGTAAGATTTTGTAGTTTTTTGACAAACCCAACCGACTGTTACCCTAGTTCGTACAGTTCTATTTTAATTTTACTTTGCTGCTTAACATAAAAAGTATTTATTTATTAGTTTTAAACTATAATAAAAGACATAACAAATTTATAATATTTTTTGTAATGATAGTTACAAAAATATGTTTGTTTTCTTGTTAATCTATTTTTTTGGTAGATTTAAATGATGAAACCTTTTTTTTTAAAAATATGATTATTAGAAATCCTTTTTTTTAGTGCATAACTTTGGAAATCTTCATTCACGAAAATTTAGATTTACGAGAATTAATATTTGGTAAAAATCTAGTAGAAAAATACAATGTTAAATGCGTGTCTTATCTTCGATTGCAAAAAATTTCGATGTAAGAATACTATTTTATGTCAATTTTTTTTGATGTTAATATTAAAATTTTTATTATTTATTACTTTAACTTTTCGTTATTAACAGGAGATTAGACAGTCTTCTTTTAACAATTTACTCTCTTATAATCTACAGCGTTGAGATCTTTATACATTGCAAGTATGTTATTAGATTTATTTGATTGTACAAATGTGTATTCCAAATATGCAAAGGCCATGTAAACTAATAAAAGAAAAATTAACACTTTTAATTTTACGACCTAAAAATTTGTAAATTGTAAAGCAAAAAATTTGATATGTTGTGCTTTACCCTTTTGGTAAATTTGTATAGATTCTAGTTTTTTATTTTTTAAAAAATTTATTTAATTATATATTGCGGTTAGGGTTCGGAATTCGACTATTCGAATATTCGAAAAATCGAATTATTTGTACTTTTTTGGGGTATTTGAATATTCGAATGTTTTGCAAAAATATTCGTAGTGTTTTTTTTCAAACATTTTTTATTTCAGTTGATAGGTAGATATCCAAAAGAAATATATCCAAATTATTTATTACCTTCAGATTTTTGTTCATCATCTAA
>JAQFYM010005285.1:0-13589 GCA_034694785.1 Agrenia bidenticulata
GTTTTGATCATGGTTGGTCAGATAGGTTTCTTTGGGCGTATACATCCTGTTGATATTTCTATTTTGGGTTGATCATGCCAGCTTAACCTTCTCCGGTGGCCGAAATATGCCGAGTCAAACAAAGTATGAAACCTAATTTTTAACGTATATAGTCTTAATATAAAGATTAAATGCATATATTTAATTTCATTGCAGTTATATATATATAATTTATTATTTGTTTGGATATTTCGTAACTATTTTTTTATTAATCACGTAACGTGATATTATAGCTATAATATTTAAAACATGATTACAATACGGTTGTGGTTACACAGGCAATTTATTGGATATGTTAAAATTGTACCGTACTTTTCTTATTATAAGAGAAATGAAACATGCTGCAAAAAATGATTATAAGGGCATGTTTGCTGTAGGAATTTGTACATATGTTTATGCCTTTTTAATTTTCCACTTTAGAGGAAATGACAAAATCAAGTACATTTGGCTGTTTGGTAAATTTTCTATGCGTTTTTACGCAAGATATACAAAACAGCGCTAAATTTGCAGTGAGCAGGTACAAAATGCACTTAAAGGGACATAATATAGCAAATAAGTCTGTAACGTACCCCCATTGCCTGTCAAATGAACATTTAGATGTTTTTATTAATTTTTTTGCTAATAGAAATGGTAAATTAGACAGTATTGGTTGATTGCAAATTTGATAAGCTAGATAGGGTAAAGTTTATCAACAGAAAAAAATCTTAAAATTGGAAAAGTACGGTAATTATAGTAGTTAAATCTAAAAAATCTATTTTTATTTTAGACTTAGAGGTTACTTAAAATATTACCCCTAAAGTAAGTTACATATACTTGAGATTCAGGTACGCATGTCGGGTATCTTCGGGTAAGAAGTAAAATAAAATACAGCTTTATGTATATTTTCAAAGGCTTCCGGACATGTATTGTAAAAAATCTTGCTTAATAACGTAAGATAAAACCTAATGATAAAATATGGTAGAAGTTAATAATGAAACAAACAAGACATTTTTTTATATATATATATTTATATCTGTAAAAAATTGTCTAATGTATAAAAATAACGAACGGCTCATATCCGTTAATTTTACTTAATATTGCTATTTGATACATATAGAAGTAAGCAAAGCATCCCTGGATGTTTACCGCAGTATTAATCACTTTAACAAAGCTTCAATTGCATACTTAAACCCTATAGTTGCAGTTTACTTTTATTTGTGCGTTGGTAAGAAGGAATCATGTTGCCGCCTAAAAATTGTCTGCTTATATTTTATATACCGTGAATTCAGGGTTCCTTATTTTAGCGCTTATTAATTATACAAGTATTATAAAAAAAAGTAAAGATTAAGGAATGATATAAAAGAAGAAGTACATAGAAATGATCTTAACTTACCCGTTACCTTGTATAATAAAAATTGTGCAATATAATCATCCAGTTAATCTTGTTAGATTATGACAATGCAATAAAGTATTGAAAATCTACAAGAATGGACGTTTAAGAATTTATTGGTTTAATAAATTACATAAATACTATTTAATTTAATACTAAACTTTGATTTGAATTTTTTTACAAGCTTAAACACTTTGTAAGAGATTGAGTGTGTTATGTTATACAAAAACTATAATGCGTAGGAAAAAAAAACATTTTTCGTTTTTTTTTTGTTATATAAAGCGACTAAGAACGACTTCTTCTTGTAGCTAAAAAAATTTTAAAATTTCCGATAAACAAAAGTTAAATCTATAAAAAAAACGAACAGTTAACTAACTTACGTAATTTTTTTGATAATTTTTAGGTTAAACTTTAATAATTATTTTTTGTGCATTTTTTTTCAAAAAAAAAATATGTACGACGTCGAATAATAAAAAATTCACTTTTATATGTTGTTTTTTTCTTTTTTTAAGACCGTATTATTTTATTTTATTTAAAATTACGTGACCTTCCTACAGAGATTTCGTCATTCTATTTTTCTCTATGTTGACTTCTTTATATCTTTTTGTATAAAGTACTTTTGCATTTTCATTGCGTATACAAAATGTTGTCCTGTCTCTGCTTAAATTTCTACGTTGTTTACCTTCTACTTATTAGATTTGACAAATGGTTTTTAGTAACGAAAGTGTAGGGATATCAATAAAATTAACATAAATGTGCTTTTATTGATACAGCAGATAACAAAAATAAAACAAGAGCAAGATAATTCTTAATCGTAAAACCTCTTATTTTTTTTTGTAAGCATTAGAGAAGGGGATTATAAATAAAACAATGAAAGATTTTTTAGTTTTTAACGATAAAAAAGTCGATACACATTTATGTGTAACTCTTAAATTGTCCATGACACATATAAAAGTCTTAAATCGGCTATTACACATATATGTATAAAGGGCAAAACCAAAATTTATGTGTGTAATTTTTAGCATTCAAAATGCACAATATACTAATTTTTTTATTTGAAAACTGCATTTTTTTAAACTATAAATGATAAGTAATTTACCCTCAGTTCTTTTTTGTGGTATAATATAAGAAATTTAGTTTAGGGTTAATATAATATATTTTTAATTAAATTTTGCTACCTTACTGACTTTTACTGATGGTTTTCTGGTAATTTTATAGTGATAAAAAAATGCAAAAATACAAATATATGTATTTGGTAGTAAAATAAACCCGGGCTTCGGGTCAGTTTTTTTACCTGATACCCGACTAGGTGCTAGAACTTTAGCTAGTCGGGCCACATCCTATATTATCATAGATTCTTAGTATACAAATAATTGAAGAAAGTAAAATTTATAATATTCAAAAATCAAAGTAGTTGTAAATCCAAGTGTTTGGAATTCAAGGATATCGTAATTCCTAGAATTCCAAAACATCCATTTAAGGATACTCGGATCTCCGAATTCATGGATTATCGATCTCTAAGAATTGTGATTACTAAGAATTTCGATTACTAGGAATTCTGAATACCAAGATTTTCTATTTATAGGCCTCGCCAAAATCTACCGGAAATTTTGGATCCGATACATGAAAAAAATGCTATAAATATTAATAATAAGGGAGATAATTATTAGCACAAAAAAGCACGTTTATCGAAAAAAGCACGTAAATAAAAAATACCTGAAAACTTATTTTTTTTAGATTTTTTGGCAGATAAAAAACGAAAACCAATGAAAAAAATATTATTACTTTGTTTGGACATACAGCTATGATTTACAGTATCTATGGCATATTATATTAATTGTAAATTACGTCTTATCAAGATGAACAAAGTAAGGCAATATGGGTTGTGTAAGGTAATAAGGGTCGGTTAGGGTTAGGTTAGAGTTTGGTTGGGTTTGTGTAGGGTACGGGTTAGGATTAAGGTTAGGGTTGGGTTAGACTAAAGGTACGGCCTAGGGTTACCGGTTATTTAAATACAAAAAACGCCTAGATTTTTTTTCAAAATTGACTTTTTGCATGTTTCAAGTTGTACAAATTAAGGCACGGCATAATTATTACTCTATATCAAAGAATAAGAAACGCTTAATAAACTGCTATATGTAGTGTTTTACTTATTATATTGCTGTTTTTATGTTTATGAGATAATTTTGTTGGTTTTATTTTTATTTTGACTAATTTGCTATTTTTTCAAAACGCATATGTGCGCAAAAAACGCTCCACCTTTAATATTTATTATAAGCAGTATATCTATTCTAAATATAAATTATTTTTTTCAGATGTTTTTTCGTGCTTTTTATGTGTTTTTTGTGCTTTTTTCGTGCTAAAAATTCGTCGCTATAAATAACCCTTAAAATTATATATTACTCACAAAAAAACATACATAACAGCTATAATTTATATATTTTGAATAGTTTTATAAGAATCGTTACCATTCGATGATCTAATATGTTCACATACAATTTTATTGAATAAGAGACCGTAGAACAAGCCCTTTTTATTAAGCTTCAACGTATAAAAAAAGCATGTACCGTATAGAACGAAAATGTGACCACTTATGTTGCAAAAAAAATTGAAAAGTAGGGATGAAAAGTAGAAAAAGTGTGACCATTAAAAAATACCCTGAAAAAGGGATAAATATATTAAAAAAGTGTATATTATCTAGTTTTAACAAAAAACATTTTCATGTAAAGTCTTATTTATATTTATGTTATAATTTTTATATTTAAAAGAGGCCCTTTAAACATTAGATTTTGATTATTATTAAATACCAAAATAATCTTGGCTGCTTCAAATGACGTAATAATCATATTTTATCAATTCCATAAAGCCCTTTTTCCACCCAATCAAGCATTAAGCTTTTGCATGGACATAGAGCTTTACCATTGTCCAAACCTTCTTTTAAAGGCCAATTTACAAACTGTTCTTTCATTTTTGTTAAAAAAGGTTGGTTGATAGACACATCTAGTAGTTGTAAGATATTAGTATAGTTTGATGGTATAAAAAATGGAATATAGTTTTTTTTTCAATTCTGTAATGCATTCCTCATTTCGATGTACTAAAAAATAAACCATGATAAACCGTTTTTCAATTGTGATATCAGGTAATGTTTTGTTATAACAAAGCATGCATATTTGGTTCATCCAGCTATTTGTTGAAGTTTAAATGTTCAAGTTTTTATGGGAATCTGATAATTTTTTATTTTGATTTTTGCCTTTATATATCACGGTAGGGTTGTTTATTCTTCCTTGCCTGGATATTGTAATGTCTACAATGAATCTACTCTTAGATGCATAGTTTTTTTTTTTAATCGACACTCTTTTTGATTCCTTTTCAGCTATCGTGTAATCCGGAGATAGGTCAAAAAAGACCCCGGTTTCATCCATGTAGAGAATCCATTTTATTTAATTTATGCTTCTTAAGTGCATATGCAATGTCACGCTGATATTTTAATACCACTTCTATATCGATTTCATTTCTGTTTCTGCCACTTGAGCTTTTCCGTATTTATAGATGGCATCTTTTTATAAAATTCTTTATCTATGTGTTAGAAAATACTGGTTTAATTAGTGTCTGTAGTATCCCTGCCTGTAAAGGATTAGCTACACAAATTCCTTGATCTTCCTTTTTTCTTGTTTTTTCTTTATTATCAATTGCGTTTCTTTTTTATTTTTGTAAAATCTCCCATTGTAAAGTTGCAACATTTCTTATCCATTCGTAATCAACCGGCAAGCCATCACATCTTAAGTCAAGAATTTTACCGTATAATATTTCTTCTACTTGTATGTACAGAGGACGTCTACCGAGACCTTCCTTAATTGCCATCGGGTCCTTTTGTATAATTACATTAGCATCTGCAATCCATCGGCGGTAAGTTGTAGCTTATAGGGTTTTTCGGCGTGCAAATTTAGTAGAGGTCTCATTTGATCGTTGTTATTTTTTTATATATCTTCTTTTCACACGATTTGTTGTTTGTCGTTGCATTGGACTTTATTTAAGCTGCCATTCGAACACCATTTGGGGTATAGAAAAAAAAGGATATAATTAGAAAACCTTAAACAACCGTAGCGAAAGTGTGTCTCATTATTTTAAAACCCCGGCACACTTTCGCTACTATATGGTTATTGTTGATTACTATGATTTATTGATACAAAAATTTATACCCCTCGTATTTTTCACTTTAGATGATATTTTCAGCAACAATAGAACCTCTTTAGACTATTGAAACCGTAGAATTATTTTTAGAATTTATTTCTATATAAATTATATATGTCTATTTTATAACATTTATGTATTTTTTTTGTATTTCTTCTCCTATTCATATTTTTATTCATTAATTTCCTATGCCACCCTGCTCAGTAATATTTCCGGTACTTTCGTACCGGATTTATATTCAAATATTTAGGCCTTTAAAACTTTAAAGAAAATATCCGATACACATCTACACGATCCAATATTTTTTACCCCCATATTTTCCGGTAAATTTTGCCCGGCCTACCTATTTATCTTTCTTTATTATACAGTAAATTCAAATACCGAAATCTCAAACAACATTTTTTTTGCAGGCGGAATTCCAAATGCAAACAATTCCGAAAACTAAGAATTCCGACTACTAATAATTACGAAGTTGTGGATTTCTATATGCTAGGAATTGCGATATTCAGATTTCTGAATACCAATGATTTCGAAAAATCAGGAGCCCTAAAGAACCGCTCGGCTTTCTTGTAGGGTACTTTGCCGTCAAAAATGCTTTGAATACAATTTGAAAATTTGAAAAAAAAAAATAAATATCCTTTTACTTTTTTTATTATTGTAAAAACTTATGTAAAATTTATCTCCTCCCAGTATTTCAGTATCCTTAACATAACACAATAAAATAACGTAAATATGCCAAGACTTTTGTAAATTATTTTTAAGTCACAAAATATAGAGAAACTCTTATTGGTAAGTTATTTATGACATAGCTTGTTGTTTTTTTTGTATAATTTAGGGCAGTTTTTTCCTAACTCTTTTACTGTCGACCCAAAAAATTGGAAAAAAATATTTCGCGACCCAATTTTTTTTTGAATTTTGTAAGTTTTTAAAAAACACAAACAAGGAAAAAAAATTGTACATTTGAATTACATTTTTTGGATATTTTATAGTTTTCATACTATTTTTTCTTTATTTCAAATTTGTAAGATGCAATTAAATTCTATTATTAACGATAGAAAAAGACGAAAGGTATACTGGCACGCCATATAAAAAAGTCTCCTAAACAATTTCTTGTTTCTAAGCTAAATAAAAAAGGATTTTTATATGGTATTTAATTAAAAAAAATAAAAACAACTTTTGTCTCTCATTTATAAGAATTTTGCAAAACAATATACGTAAATAAGCTTCTAAAGTACTAGAAATAATCGTTGTTAGAAATGCAAAAGGTTTCTGTCATATAGCTGTATGAACGTTTTTTCTCTTGTTTTCACCCATAATAACTGCTGGTATTGGTGTATTTTGTTTTGAATTGTAGCTTCTTGGATCTATTTTGAATTCAATACGTTAGTACTTTAAATATATCCTTGATGTAAATTCTTGTATATTTGCATATTAAAAGTTTTTTATAACATCAATTTGCAGATCTAACATCATCAACCTAGAATATTAAAAAAAAAACGGATATATGCATTCTTCTTCCAAGATTTTGTATTTTTAATTCTAGCAATGATTGCTCATGCCTTAAAACCCACGGAATAGCATTTTTCACTATTAATCTGTTTTTTTGCGTACCGCATATGATCAGTTTTTTTTCTTCAAAAAAACTATACTACTGGTTGTTTTTTTCAAAAACACACAGCCTAGTTCAACTTTTTATTTCACATTTTCTTTCTCGTTTTTTCTTACGGGTGTGCTAAAAGCAGGCTTACTAAAAGCGTGCCACTTTTAATCGGTATCTTTCTACCTATTGTTTTTCTTATTGTTGTTGTTTACATGGTTCGTTTTTTTAGCTAGTAATATAAAGGAACAATCTGGTATATATTATTTACACCAAACTTCTGCCTAAACCTGTTTTATTCCAGTAAAAAAAATGGAAGTTTTTTACAATGGATTTTTTTTTGTTTTGGGCACAAAAATGGGCCTTTTTATGTTTTGGGAACAAAAATGGCATTTCTATTTTTTTTTACTTTTTTTTGATATTCTATATCATTTCCAGGTCGCAAAATATGTCCTACTTCTTGCTAAACTTTATCTTGTCCGTGCTTGCTCTTTATATATTAAAGTTGAGCTTGTTTTCTTTAGCAATACTTCATTATATTTACAACAGGTGTTCTTTTACTTTAAAAGTTGCAAAATCAGCGTAGAAATCTAGACGTTTATATTATCAAGAGAATATTCTTAACTATATAAAAAAATTACTTTTTTTATGTAACAAGAACTACCTTGAAAATGCGCAGATATAGTTGCATAATGTAATTATATATTTTTCTCTGGTTTTTTTTACATTTAATTAGGGTTTTTTTTACTTTATTAATTAACAACTGCTTAAAAAATAATAAAATTACAAAAAAAGATATAAAAATAAAACAATATAGTCTTTAGAAATTTTGCAGTTTACGCAATTTATGTAAGCAAATTTTATTCATTAAAGAAGAAATTGCAAAAATAAAAAGAGCCTGTACAAATATTAATATATAAAAAAACATTTTCACTTAAAAAAGAATTATTTTTAATTACAAAAGCTGTCTTTTTTTTTCAAAATATATGTGTATATAAATATTTGAAATAATAATAACAAAAAAGCGTTACAAATAAAAACCTATATAGAAATTACTTACAATAAAATAGGTTTGACCATTAAAAAACAAATTTATATAATAATGCAGTATGCAAAAACTTTAAAAAAGTTTATATGCACTAAAATAAGAACCCATTTAATAAAGTAAAAAAAACCTATATACTTTATAACTGAGAAATATTTTTACAAATAAAACAAAAAAATATTTTATCAAAATTACAAGTAAAAGTATAGAAAAATGCAAAATACGTAAAGTATAACAAAAAACTGCTTATGCGAGCAATATATCGTAGTTGCTGCCTTTATTGTTAGTATCACACATGCCAAATCATTTCACAAATGCAAACTCAGAACTTACCGAGGGTTTTTTTTTGTAGTTGGTACTAGTAAAGTATATTTAAATGCAAAATGCCGAAAAACAATCGAAGTTTTTTCTATACACAAACCATTACGCAAAATATGTGTGTTTTCTTGTACTTTTGTAAATCTTTATTCCAAAATACTAATAATACCCATTTTTAATAACCCCTTACTTTTGTAAAAAACCCCGTAAAACATTTTCACGATGTAAAGTTTCGTTTTAAAAGCACACACAGTAACATTTTTTATGCATATGTACATGTGTTTAAACATGCGAAAAGCTGCTTTTGTATGCTGTAAATTAATGACTTATTTTATTCGTTGGTATATTTTTCCATTGCTTATTTTATCGACTCTGATAAAATTATAGTTTAGCAGGCTTTAAATATTAGTAACATTAAGCACGCATTCATCTTCTAATATTTTTGACGATAACGTCTGTTTTTTGTCCTAAAAAAACCAGCATCATATCACAAAAATATAATTGTGTGTTTCATAGTCATATATCGTTTTATGTGCAAATTTGCCTGTTATTTGCAAATAAACCTATCGTTTAAACAAATAGTTTAGATGCAATTTTTACAAAATTGTAGATATTTTTGTATTAAAGACATTGTTAACAAACTTTTACAATTTTTTGACGTTAAAAAGAAAAACACAAAACATTATTTTAAGAGCTGGACATACACCATATCTATTATACTTTGTACAATTTCCGGCAGCTTGATGTTTTTTTTTCTTTAAACAATAGAAATTTTGTATATATTTTGTAAAAAGCAACCATGTTTTGACAGGCATACACTGCATATTTAGTACAAGTCAGTTCAACATACTTATAAATTTAAGAATTGTGGCGAGACCTAGGACAGCATTTTTGACAGTAATTTTTTGTGCTTTATATTGCATGCTGTCATCATATATTTCAACCATAAAACCCCTTGCTTTTGGAACAATAATTTTTGCAAAAATTTATGAAGAATCATATATAGGGTTTTTCGATCAATCTCGTCATGTTTGCAACTAATCTCGACTTGATCGCATTCAATCTCGACGAAGTGCATTCAATCTCGACGATTTGCAATCAAACTCGACTTGTTTGCAATCGAACTCGACCATTTTTAGTAAGATTCGACCAGTTTGCAATCAAACTCGACAGTTGTGCAATCAAACTCGGCGAATTGCAATCAATATCAACCTGTTTGCATTTAATCTCGACGAAAATAATAAAAACAAAAAATAGTTGACATAATCTATATTTTAGGGTACAAATCAAGGATTAAATATATAGTTCTACATAAAGATCAAAACAAATAATTAAAAATGGTAAAATTCTTTATCCCGCCGGTAACAAAAATTAGGAGAAAAAGATAATTTTGTAAATGAATCAGTAGAAAATTGTATTTTTTTTAGTATGTTTCATGATATTTAAATAGAGAATAATATAATGCGTTGTTGGATATCGATGGTGTGATAATCAAAACCATGGGCAACAAATTAGTTGTTGTTTCTTTTTGTAAGAAAAGTGTAAAATAATTTTTTATCAAAATTAAAATAAATAAATTGTTATGACATATTTGTTTTTTCTTATAATTTATACAAAAAATGTACATATCACTTTACACTTTTCTTACAAAGATGCAAAATCAACTGATTTTTGGGCATTGTTGGTAATATACATCATCGATATCCAACCTTGTTTTATTTTATTCTTTATGAAAAAAATATTAATTTTACGGAAGAATATAAGTCTTTATTACTTCGTTTTAGCTTATCTTTTTATCCCTAATTTTTGTTTTTCAAGCGGTATAATTTTTTTTTTACAATTTTATGCATTTTTTGATTTTAATATGATACTAAATATTTTATTCGTGTTCTATTTAAAAAAAATATAGATTATTTTATTTGTTTATTGTTATTTATTTTTATTTGTTGTCGAGATTGATTGCAAGCAGGTTGATATTGATTGCAATTCGTCAAGATTGAGTGCAATAATGTCGAGATTGAATGCTAACCGGTCGAGATTGATTGCAAATGGTCGAGTCTGAATGCAAATCAGTCGAGATCGAGGCCAAATGATCGTGATCAATTGCAAATTGTCGAGATTGAATGCAATAAAGTCAAATATGGTTGCAAACATGTCGAGATTGATCGATAAACCCTATAAATATCTAGTCAACTATTTGTTAAAAAAAAGTTCGATAATAAAAAAATGTTTTTATTGGTAAAATTGCCTTTTAGGTAAAAAAAAAAAGTATTACTGTAAAAAACAAAAAGAAGTGTTTATTTTGGCTTTATATAAAAGTTCTTTAAAACCAAAAAATGTGTTCCTAGTTTATTTTCATGCTCTACTGCAAAAATCTTTTTGCACGCAATATATGATTATAAATCTTTTTGTATACTGCATCCAGATAAACTGTGTATACTGCATTTAGATAAACTTTGTAAAAAGACAAATCACAACAATATTGTATTTTGTTATCTTGGTTTTATAGAAAACAAAAAAAGCAGACACAAAAAACATAGAAGTATTTTAAGGCTTTTACTGCACTCGCCCGTTTAAAAGAACAATTTTCTTGGCTTATACGGCTGGGTCACTATCAGGCTTTAATTTGGTTAAGAATCTTGTATAAGCACACAATACGAGCCGTTTAATAACCAATAAAATTAAACATGCTTTTTTATTATATATTCTTACGGAACTGTAGTCTAGGACCTATGTTTTCGTGAACGTACAGGCATTGTTATCAGTGGCGTAGCTAAGGAAAATCAAGACGGGGGACTTCAACTTTTTTTTCTTCTAAATATAAAATTAATTAATTTTACATAAAATAAAAATTTTTTTTAAGAATTTTTTCAAAAATTATGTTTTCCCCTGGTCTCTATTTTTGTAAAAATCTCCCCCTAAATTTAGACCCCCCTTAAACTCAGGGCGCAATTTTTTTTTTGGGGGGCTGCATCCCCCAAGCCCCCCTATATACGCCTCTATTTGTAGTGATATATCGCGTCTTTTTTCTACATTCACAAACCATTTGCAGAGATTTCTTACAAGTTTCTAAATCACTGCTTGCACCAACTATACTTTTTGTAATATTGCATGCTATTTAGAACCTGGAAACACCATCCCAAATAAAAAAACATGTTTTTTATAAGTATACGTTTTTAAACGGTGTAAAAGTAGGAAATATGCTGTGCAAATGCCTACTATTAAATACTTTTTTTTATATCACAATGAAGCGCTTAGCACGTTAGACATAAAAAAAATTGCGCAAAGTTTTTTGTAATTAGGCAATCAAGGCAAAAAATATATAAACGCACATAGAACAGTGTATTTGTGAGTAGCACAACAAAATTTTTTGTTTTCAAGTACTTAAATGTGTTTTTTTACATTTGCGAAAAAAATTACAATACAAAACAAGGACGAAAATTGCAATTATTGTGTCTTTAACGAAAAAAAAGATCATGTGTAACAGATTTATAGAAATTTAAATAACTTGTATTTGTTTCTACCCTTTTCGTGGCAAGATTGCTTCGCGTCAAAATATCTATATACAAAATTACCCCGTAAGAAGAACCCAGACAAGAAGAAAATAGAACGACAAAAAAGACACATTTAATATGCAACAACCATAGCAATTAAAGGTTAAAACATTTTTTTCTGATAAATATTTTTTGCGTTTTTTGGTTATAAAAGTCAATAATTAATAAATCCTGTAGCAAAAAAATAACAGACAAAAATTTGTTAGCCTTAAGCTGTCGATAAAATACAAGTGTGCAATCACTTTATTGTAAAAAAAATCTTCTCGACACAAGTAAACACTGCACCCAAAAAATGGTCGCGACCCATAGTTTGGAAAACGCTGATTCAAGGCATATTTAAACATTTTACTTTAAAATAGACGTATATTTGTATTTTCACCAAAGAAGAGAAGTTTATTTATATTATGCCTAAGAAAATAAACGCAATTAATATTTATATGTATCGAGTATAATATCAATGAAAAATAGAGCAGTTGTTAAATTTTTAAATGTTTCCCAGCAAATACGAAATTATATATAGCGATCTACAATATTTAACTACGGCCGTGTTTCATTTTTATAACATACGTAAATTCAGGATACAAATTTTTCGGTATACCGAAAAATTACTCTCCTAAAAAATGGAACAATATGTTTAGACCCCTTAATTTTTCTAAACTGGACAGACCCAAAGAATAAATTTGCTTCTTATTGGTTTAAGATATTATCCCAGAGTTCTTGTCCAATATCATCTCCTTTATTTTTCATCTTTTGTGCATCTTCTCTCGACTCTTGAAATCGTATTCAACACTACTGAATGTCCGTGCCCGATTAGCATCTTTGTTCGTTGTTCATTTTATTGTTTTAAATCCATTTTAGTCAAATACAAAAAGGAATAGGGAGGTGGACAATTCGCCCTGGGGCGAGTTGTAATAAACTTGACCGCGGGGCTTAAAGGACAACTCGCCCCGGGGGCGAGTTTTTTAGAAAAAAAACAAATTACACTGGGTAAAATGAGTCGTGCGAAGTGCCCTCTATACAAATGTATCATTTATACTATACCTACCTAGACATTGGACAAAAACTTTTCATTTTTTTACAAAAAAACAAGAACATAAAAGAAAAGAAATACAAAAGAAGTTCTAATAGTCCGTTTATATGCAATCTTACTTTTTTAATATAATTTTTTACAGACATATGTATTTTATTGCCTTCAATTGAGTATTTTACCTTCAGATGCTTTTGATCAAAAGATAAAAATTTCAAAATTAAGTTAAAAAATGCAATTCAAAAAAAAATTGGCAAACCACAATAAAATCAGGGTAAGCAAAAACAGAATTTTAAATACTACATATACGCAGATTTTGTGCGTTTTGCCGTCAAAAAATTAGTTAGGGATAGGGTTGGTTTATGATAAAATACCAAAAAAATATAATAAGTATTTTTTATTGCAAAAGCTAATAAAACTCAAATAAAAACATCTTTATTTATTTTTTA
>JAQFYM010005286.1:0-13588 GCA_034694785.1 Agrenia bidenticulata
TTGAATTTATAAAAGATAAAAGTAAAAATATCCTGATCATATTCGGCAAAAAAAAAGGTGTTAATATCTATCTGTCAACGGCGAAATCCCCAAAACTACTTAGGAATAAGTGGGCAACGGTCAAAAATCATAAAAAGAAAAAATCGTTCTTTTATTATAAAGGGTTAAGTTACAAACCAAAAAATAGGTCTAATAAATACAAAACAGATAAGTTAGGTTAATTCGTCAAGTTAATTTATTTTATGTAAATAAGTAAATAAAAGTGATTGAGAAAAAAACAAGAATAAATCTTATGATGCTGAAAAAACAATATTATTATTCTTTTTTGATATGTTTTATTATCCATACTGCTCCGTAAATGCTTTTTCATGTTAAAATAACAATTAAATATTACATATGTGTTATTGATTAATGGGATTTAATAATGTTCTTATCTTATATAGAACAGGCTATATTTTATATTTGGTTAGAATAACTACATAAGCGCAATTTATTTCAGTACGTTTTATGTTCGGGTTTGCAATGTCAAAATCGCGCGATACAGCTATCATACGTAAAATTGATATAGATAAGATTACGGCGTACTTTTTTACAAAAAAATTATAAATTTAAAGGTCGGATTTTCTGAGGAAATACACACCCCTCCCCATAGAAAACAATTTATTTCCTTTATTAGCTGAAAAAATAGGATATTGTATAAAGTTTTTTTTTTTGATGAAGCCATTGAGCTTCCAACAAGAATAATTAAATGCTCGATGTATGGAGTATACTCGAAATATATGGTCCTAAGCGTTTTATATGGTATTTACCTATAATAAACTTGCAATTTTTAAGTTACCGATTAGTATCTTACTTTTTTTACTTACACTTATTGTTTTATAATAAGTTAGAACTGGCAACATCACAGCTTTTTTAACGTTAACGGAAGATGTGTTTATGCGTTAACGTAGTTAATTCGGAAAAAAATTAACACAGTGGTAGTCGATTTTATGGGCACGAAATACTTTATTTTTATGGGCAAATCTGAAAAAGCATAATTGTATCGTATTAAATCCGAAAGACATACAAAAGATGTATCTAATTGCTTTTTTTGCCTTTACACTTTCATTCTTTACAGTTCGAACAAAAATCATATTCAAAATTCTTTAATTTTATGGGCATATTTATCATGATTATTTTTTCACCCCCTTCTTATGAGAAGAAATACACAACTTTAAAAATCAGCAATAAGAGAATAATGATAATAATTCACGGCGTACTAGTATTCAACTTGAATAAAAATTACGAAATCATACGATATTTAATAAAATAGTCATATTTGTGTAATTATAGGTCTTTGCAGCGTTAGGAAAACGGCGAACAGAGAGTATTGCATTACTAGGAATATATAGAAACCTATAATAATAGGATTAGTGTGTTTTAAAAATTAAATACCTGGCTACTTTTTTTCATTTATGTTAGTATTAAACCGCCATATTTTTATTAAAGATATAGTTTTGCGTATTCTGTCATTGCTTAAGATTTGCATAATATAGTATTAGATAGTTTTGGAAATGGTGTTTTGTATATTTAACGATTTTATATTCAATTTATATTTGTTTGCTGTTTAGACCAAAAAAAACCATTCTTATTTTCTTTTTTTTGGGGCATTTCTTTACCATAAAATCGCATAGTACTTTAGTTAAAATAGTATATATATATATTTTTTTTACTTCTTAAAACAATAAAGGCATGTTTTCTTTTATAGTTCAAATAAATTTTCGTTAGTTTTAAGCTATTTAGCATATTGTTTCGATTTTTTGGTTTTTTATCGGGTTTATATGTACGATTACTGGAAGATTATTTATGAATAACCAAAAATACCATTTTTTTTTTGTTTAAACGTAGTTGGGAAAATTTTGTAAGCTGATTTTTTTCTTTTTTTAATTAATTTTTTGTTTCTATATATAAATTAATTTTAATTAAATGATCAATCGTGTTCGTTATTGTGTGAACATATAGGTTCTCTTCAAGTCTTTTTGCTTGTTTTAAACTTATAAATATTAAAATACCGGAGTTTTATGATTTTAATATATTCCTGTCGTGCTTATCACTCGATGGCAATACAAGAAGAAAAATATCGTATTTCTATCAACAAAAATAACTTATATTGTTTGCAATCTTTTTTTTTGATTGTTTGATTTTTTTTATAAAAACTCTATAGTATTAAGTTTTGTAAATTTTAATATTTTGCTATTTCGTATTATGCCCTAATAAAAACAAACAACCCTGTTAAAAAAAATAAAATAAGGAAATGTAGCTATCGAAATAAAAAAAAGGAAATGTGATTTCAGATAAATGTTTATTTTTATTTTTTAAAACAACAATAATATTGATTTGATTTTTATGCTTTTAATCATGCACTACAGTATTTGGAATTATACGATGTTCTACTATATCTATATTACATTTACCAACCCTATATAAAACTTCTCGTGCTATATCAGATAATCCAATGTACTTTAACTTTTTTATATGGTATAAAAACACTTTTGCAAGAACTTACAGAAAGAAAAAAATGCAAACATTCAAGCAAAATATTTTGCAAAAAAAAGCAATTATCAACTTTTTTAAAATAAAAGTATACTAATCATCAGATACGAATAAAATTTTAAGAAAACAAATTATTATTAGATAGGGCTTGCAAAGGATACGATCAAAAAAATATTTAAATAAAGTTGTAAACTATTTCGCTTGTTGTGCATTCTGCCAAGTATATTTATATGGAAGATAAATCCCTATTTTAATTTACAGTTAGCCCGTAAAAGTAAGTAAATATACACCACTCATGTTTTTCTAATACAAGGTGCTATGAATTTTGCTTTCATTTGTTTTAAGTTTTGTACAGCATTTTTCTGTATGTTAATAACATTTTATATGAGTCAAGTGTAAGTCTTGCTGATATGAACCACAGAATATGGATGATTCAGTATGACATTACGTGTTCTAAAATAAACAAGTATAAAAAAAATTACAGGTGTATATAACAAACGATGGTTAAACATATTTCAGTCAAATGGTACACTGGGCCCACTTCTAAAATATATGATTCTAAAATGAAAGCACAAACATTAAACTACAGATATATGCGTTGATCGGGTTATTCCGTTATCTTGTTATCCCGTTACCCCGTCACCCCGTCACCCCGTCACCCCGTCACCCCGTCACCCCGTTACCCCATTTACCCAGTTACTCCGTCACCCCGTTACCCCGTTACCCCATTTACCCCGTTACCCAGTTACTCCGCTTACCCGTGACCACGCCTTAATATCCTTTTTACATTTATTATTAAAAAAATGAAAAGGTGCACAATTTACTAATAATAACCCTTTTATTTAACTAGATAAAAATAATTTGTTTTTTTATTTATGCATAGATGAACCTAGATCGTAATATAAAGTAAAAAAGGTACAATATGCTAAATGCATGAAAGAATATTAAGACGCTTTTTGTGTTTATTTTGTTTTAAAAATCAATCATATGCTTTTTCTATCTTAATACGATTTTAATTAGGTACAAACATACAATTTTACCTTAAATGTTTTTTTTTGTATAATTTGACTGTATTACAACGATTTTTATATCTTTTTTAATTTTTTTTGTATAAATTATTTACTATGAAGTGTACCATTTATATATTATTAACCGGAAAATAAAAACGCAACACTGGACCAAAAAATATTAAATGTCTATTTACTACTTCTGAAGTTTTTTAGCTTAGATTTATTTTATTTCAATATAATATGTGACAATTTATTTTAGCGATTAATATATTTAAGTTATTGTAGCACGTCAAAGTGCGAAATATAAAAATACATTAAAAACAAAAAATTATAAAGATATGACACAAAAACTACCAATAAACACAAAAAATTTAGATGTATATTTAAAATCCAAAAATTGTTTTGCTCCAGTATTAATGTACAATATTTAGATATAAGCAAGTTGAGTGTTAAACTGGCTCTTAAATATTCTGTTAGTTTTTATCACGTATTTTTTATTTTAATCTAAATTAACAATAATACTAAAAATATGATAATTTATTTAATTATAATGTACTGTAACTAATAAAAATTTTATAGGTATTTACAGGTATTTAAAGGATTTTGTTAATGTGAAGAATAATAAAAAAAAATTGGGTCTGTAAAAATGGAATTTTTGGTAAAATTTGAAATTATATACGTTCTAAACGATTTTATGTATAATTTTCTTACTTTCAATGAAATACTAACAAGAAATTCCATTTATATGTACCAGTGGCGTACCCAGTGGGGAAGGGGGCACGTCCCCCTGGAAAAAAAAAGTTGCGCCTAAATTTAAAGGGGGGTCTTTTTTGTGCAGAGATTTTTTTGATAAAAAATTATTAAATGAAAAAACTTTAAGATAGAAAATTCTAAAAAAAATAAATAAGATTTTGCACTCTATAAATCGTGTTTTTAAACCATATTTTTAAAAAAACACTGACTAGCCTTTGTCTAAAAAAAAATTCTGGGTAAGCCACTGATATGTACTGTTGTAATATAATCTTTTAGTGCAGCCTTGCAAGTTTAAAATCGTAAAGTATATGAATGCCATGCTTAAATAACAATCACATACTTTGTAAAGCAGATTATTATTTGCAACACTTTACCGTGTATATTTATCAATACAAATTTGGCTTTTTTTAGAAAACTTACAAACCAAGTAACCGATAGCTAGCCGTATAAATTCTTAATTGTGACGAAACATTTTGAGCAAAATGGATTATATTGTTATCTATATTTATAGAAGTATTCGTGTTTTTCAATGAATATTTACAACAAGTGAATTATCAGAACATTAAATTTGATATAAAGTTGACATTAGAAATATTTACCTCGTTTTTTTTTTAAAAAATACATCTCAAAAAAAAATTCACAGAAAAAAATATTTCTGGATACTTGTGCAAATTTAAAATAATCTAAAACCTCATTTTAATATACCGTTTCCAAATCAGATAGGGGTGTTTTGAACCAAAAAAGACATTTCCAAATCTAATTGAACATTCTCCATACCCTATTTTTTATTTTCAAACTATAAAGGATATTTCACAACCCAAATAGGACATTTGCCAACCAAAATGGACATTTGTCTAACCACACGGTTATTTTACAAACCGAAAGGACCACTTTTTATTTATACAAAAAAGGAATTTTTAACTTATATGCACGCCTCTTCTAATTAGTAGAAATGGTAAAGTTCCTAATTTAAGCTAAATTAGAAGAAAATGGCCTTTTTTTTCTAAGTAGGAGAACATGGAGAAATTTTAAATCAAGCCAAAACCTGGGCATTAATCCTAATTTAGCGAATTGTTTTTGATTAATACAAAAACATAAAGTTATGCAATGAAGATAAAACATCAGCATGCCGCTTCTATTTAGGGGATTAGATGAATATCCCACTTTTGTCTTAGTAAGCAAGAACTCCGCTTTTTATTTTTCTTTAATTTAGGAAACTATGTAAACACGATTATAAAAAGAAATACTACATGTTAAAGTTTTTATCATTATATAATGCAAAAACTACATTTAATGGACTTTTTACGCTACTTCTTTTTACAAAGGCTAAATTATAAATATAGATATTTAATACTTGTTTTAAAGCGGTATGTCTAGTAAAAATACTTGAATAGACAATTTTTGAAAAATGACCCTATGCATTTGGATTATACAAACATGTTAAATGTTGACGTAGACAGATACAAATGGTATATATAACCGCAAACAGGAGCCTTGATGTTCTTGATATACTCCACCTAACATTGACAGACATTTACAAGTATAAACAGACCTGGTTAGAACAGAATAGATATATCTATAGGTTACTTTAGGGTTGTTGATTCTATATGTTTTGAATGTTATTCTTTGTAGAATATCATATAACTGGTTTGTACATTTTTTCACTGAACATTTTATTTTTTAAAAATTTCATATTAGGCAAATAGTTCATCAAAATAAATAGATTTCTTTTAGATGTTTTATTTTAACTTCATGTAAATCATCAATAAATGTAAATACATTCTATAATTTAAAATGAAATAATACTGAAAATACTTGCTGTAAATTCTGCACATATTGACACCATATATATATCTTCTGTTGTTTACTACAATAAAATAATTTTGTATATAAAATACGCTAATTTTTTGTTAATTTTGGTGTATTTTCTATAATCGTTCTTACACAATACAATTCCATTCTTTTAAATTAGGAGAAATCGTCCTTTTTAAAAAATTAATTTTAGGAGAATTAAGAGAAATTTACGAAATCTTCTAATAAACAGAAGCCTGCTTATACAAAAAACTATGTTAATATTTAGTTTTTAGTTTTTAATAGATAACGCGTTTATTTTTGGAACAAAAAAAAATCACCTAAAAAAGAGCAAAAAAATTAAAATAAAACAAAAATCGGTAAATTGCAAACTGATTATAATCTTGTGTATATCAACACAAACCGTTGGAGTTTTTTTTTTTTTTGCTGTACGGTTTTTGTTCTTTTTAAAGGGTTTTCTTTTTTTCGTGGATAATTTTTTTTTATTAAAAATTTTACTGCGCTATCTATAAAAAAAACTAAATTATATAACAAATTTTTGCCATGTAAGTTAGAAATTGTTTTTTTTTGCTCAAGTGAAAAGTTTTCTCCACGGTTTGTAAAATTTCCTTTTTGTTATAAAATGTCTTATTTGGGCTGACAAATGTCAAATCTGGGTGGGTAAATATCCTATTTAGTTTTTTACGTGCCGATTACCAGTTTTTAATGTCATATTTAGTTTGGAAAATATCTATTTGATTTGAAATATGTCTTTTTTTTCTTCGGAAAATGACCTATTTGATTCGGAAAATGTAAAGGAATATTTCTTAAAGTACATCATTGTAATCTATTTGCGCATTTTATAAATAGAATAAATCAATGCATTTGCTTAAAAATTAAGTACAAACCACAAAACATAGGTGTTATTTACACTTTATTATATTGCATAACTGTAGAAAATCACAACCAATGCGCAGAAAAAAGTATCTAATTCATTTTGGTAAAATAAAAATTTTAACCCAGGTATTAGAATCGTTTATATTTCGGGTCTGTTTCAGTGGCATAGTCAGTATTTTTTTTCGGGGGGGGGATGTGTTAAGCACATTCAGATGATAAAAATAGCAATCCGAAAAAATCCACATTTTTAAAATATTATTGATGACATGTTTATTTTTTTTGCTAAAATATGTGTTGCTAAAATTTAGGTCACCTAATTTTAGACTACCCCAAAATTATGGCCCAACAAATTTTAAAAGGGTTGCGTTTTTCAACCTGTACCGACCTACCGATTCTACATACGCCACTAGTCTATTTATAGCGGAAAGCCAATAATTGGCAGGTAAAGAGCATTAAAAAGCGTTTTTTCATTAAATTAACCTTTTTGATAGCTTTATATTAAAACTTTAACATACTAAATTTACTAGTAGGTAATGCAAATTTTTTTAAATTAGATTTTCAAAAAAATAGAAAACCTATAATTTTTTTTTACAAGCAAATGTTTATAAAACTAATTAAAGTAAATTATTTGCAATTTACAAATACTAAAGTAAATTACTGACATAAAGCCTATATAGATAACTCATATTTATTGTAATGGACATCGATCGTTAAAAAAGCCTTTAATTTAATTATAAACAGATAAGATACTTATCGGATGTGTTGATTGACTTAAAATGTAAGGAAGGGATTAGAAGGTTAAGTTTTATGCCCTAATATATTTTTTTCGTCTAAAACTGCAAATAAATATAAAATAATGTGTCTTTCCGTGCGTTAAAGAACAAAAAACTACAACGCGAAGTTTTGCATTCTGAGCAGCATACAGTGATTCTAAATTTTTTGTTTAAATTACAAATTACCTGCCACACAAAAAACTATTTTTTGTGCTTATATTACATTTAAATGCTTTTTAGTTCATTATGATATAAAATTTATCAACTTTACCCAAAGTTTGCATTTTTAAAGTGGCATGAATAGATTGCATTTCCGCGTTAAATGTTACAAGTTTTTTGGTTTTTTTGAGCGAATTTAAAATATCTGATCCAAATTTCAATTCATTTTTTGCTGTTATATTTTTTTTATTTGTATAAAAAGTTTTGAAAAGCATAAATTTTCTGATTTGTACAATAATACCGCTCTGCATGAAAAAGAAAAAGTTGATGTAGCATTATAATTTGTAAAACAAAATGATTCTTTTTAAAAGATATAAAATATAAATGTTCCCATGAATACTAAAAAAGTTTTCTATGGACGAGCAGCCACATAAAAACAGTCTAAATCTAAAAATTTGTGCCTTTTTTTATTTAAATATAAACCATTAGTTTGTATCTTATGTATTCTACAAGGATTCTTAAAAGACTCAAAATAAAAGATTGCTAATTTTTTATGTGAATTCGAATAAATATTTTTCAAATGATAATTTTTTTTGCGCAATCGAACTGTCATAAATGGATAAGTAATATAGATAAAAGAACGGTTAATAGTGATGAACAATTACTAACAATCATCCGGGTTTTTTTTCTTAATGAATTACCATATTCAAAAAAAGTCGTTATATAGTTGGTTATATAATAAGCACAAAATTTATAAAAGTTTATCTTGCTACGAATTTTTCTTTTTTAACAATAAAACCCATTTTACTTTACAAAAAAGGTTAAAAATATTATTGGACACTATACCTCTTTAATAAATCATCTTCTTAGTTGTTTTATATTTTTACAGACAAAACTATTTTTTGATTTGATTTGCAACAAAAAAATAGATCTACATTAGCAAACAATAGAGTTTCTAACGTACAAAAAGAAAAAAAGATACCGAGTAATATCAATGCGTAAATATGAGTATTATATAGCATGTGCTTCTTTTTTTGTTTACGGTATATCAAAACTTTCCGTTTACTTTTTTTTACAAATATATTTTACTACCCAAATTAAAATTGAAATAAGATATTGCTTTTTAAAATTTTTTTTATGATAATAAAATTTTTTCTTTATAAAAAAACCTGTACAAAAATACATAAAAAAAATTACAGTAAAAAAGCAAAAATTTTTGTTTTTGGTTACAAGAACGTTGGAAAATATAATAATAAGCATAATATCGTCACTTTCAAGGCATTTAAGCTACCAAAACAGAAACTTTTAAAATACATTCCAAAACATTAAGGAATGTGCTGTTACTTCTTTACTTTTATATAGTAAATAGATTCCTATATAATAATTCAATATATTTACAATAAAACACGGTTTAACTTTTTGATTTTTGAATCAGCTTTATTCGCTGAATTTATAGCTTTTTTTTTTACTTTATATAGATTTTTTTATAATAGTTGCCAGAATTCAAATTATTTTTGTTTTTAAAGCATGTATATTTGCAATTTCAGCTGTAACTAATACAATTTAACAGCTGGGCATAATTTTTAGCCTAAAATATAATTCAATGGTTACTACGAAAAGATATTTATGTGTCGATTATAAGAAAAAATAGTATTTAAATTAGGGAAAGTAATCCTGAGATTCGGGATTAATAAATATGGGTCTTTTCGGGATCATTTAAATCCTGAATCCCGGGATTATCTTTATTTTTTTTCGGGATTATATATTTCTTCTTATTTTCTTCACCTTAATAATTCGAGAATATATTATAAACATTAAGAACAGGTCATTACACTTAAAGATTTACATGAATGCGCTTATTCGCTGGATTAAGCATATCTATAAGTATGAAAACTCTAAAGGAAAGCGCGTGATTCTGAAATTTTGTTTTTTTTTGTAATGACAGCATATATACTCGGGTTGTAATTCTAGGTTCTAAAATTATAATAATCATTTTTTCAGAGTTTAAAAATTTACAATCAACAGAATTTTAAGCAAACGGATTATACAAAATAAAATAATTTACAATGATGGGAAATGTATTACTCCTTAAAAATACCATAATACAAAGAAATTTTAAAGATTCGATTTTTTTATAGCTATTGTCGTCATTTACATATATACTTAACCTTTTTGCAGTAAAACACCGTGTATTTACGTAACTTTGTATTTTTTTTTTGAATATTGGACTCTTTGCATAAAAAATTCGCTTATTCGACATTTTTTTGCATAAATAATATGCATTTGTAAATGTGTATATGAATCTGATATATATTCTTGGCATTGAAAGAAAAAAAATTATAAAAAATAAAATTTCGAAAATTAAGTATATAGTTATTGTAGTCATAAGACAAAGTTTGCCTCTTTTAAGTCATTTATTATCGATTTAAAATAGCAATTCAAAGCGATCATAGTCAACGAACTATAAAAAATCTTTCATATCTTTTAAATGGCTTCCCAGACGATTATCGCAAAACTTATTACTAATAAGGTAGTACTGGTGTGCGAAAGTACTTTGGCCTGCTCTATTATTGTTTTAAGCCGCATTTTATAGTATTAAATAATCCCGAATAATTCCCAGTTAGTCCCGGGATTATGATTTTTACAATCCCGAATCCCGGGATTATATTTTTTATGAGATTTTACTTTACCTAATTACAATACATAAAAGTAAATCACGTCAACAATATGTAATCTTTTTTTTTGAATACATAAGTAATATACAGAGCGTCTTATCACAAAGCGTATGTATTTTAATATACACAAGTATTTTTTATAGTACGAAAGAAAAAAAAAAGAAATTTTTGATCGTAAATCTGAAGGAAATCTTTTATGAAATTTTTTTTACTTAACAACACTAATAAGGTGTTTATATTTCTAGTGACTAATGATAACTAATTTTTTTCAAAACAAAATACATTGTAATATTTTCTTTACTTTTACTTAATACATTTTACTAGTAAAATACTGTGAAGAGTGTACGTCTAGGATACAGCCTTTATTTAGGGTCTAATCTTAACAAAAAATTTCAATGACTTCAAAATTTGACGATGGTCTTTATTTATATTTATTTTAAAATTGATATTTTCAGTCCGCATTTGCTAAAAATATCTTTTTTTTTGTCACACAATGATATAGCAGTCAGTATAGATACATGAATTTAGCAACTCCTAAAGCCGACTAAGAATTACTTACTGTAAAGTATACAAAAATAATCATTTTTTTTGAAAGGTATTTTTAACACAACTATAGGTCATTAATTTACAATTTAAAATTTACAAGTATTTAAAACGCATAGATACCAGGAGCGTTACAATGTGGAACAAGGAAAATAATTGCCCTCTCTTAAACAAAAATTAGGCTCCTTATTAGAAGTGAAAACATTTTTTACCATAGGTAAAAAATTCCAAAATGTAAGTAAGAAAATCTAAATAGTGAAAAACTATTTATTTAACGTTTAAGAGTCATTTTATGTTTCCTGTTTTTTTCTAAGAAAAACCGGCTGACAAATATGATAAATACGTAATAATAATATTTTTAAGAGTTCTAGATTATATTGTGAATTATTCCTTTCGCTAACTAGGGCTGATTAATTATATGTAGAAAAAATCAAAGAAATGAAAATTATTTTTATAAGTTAAATCATAAATACTGGATATGCAATCATATAAAAATATGTATTAATGTTAAATTCTGTAAAATAACATATTTCTTTACGTATTTTACCTGGCTTAAAATACACAATTAAAATGAAAATAAAAGTTCCAATTTTGTCATAAACCTCTTATAAGTACGTAATATGTGTTTCTTTTGTAAGGTTTTTGCTTCTTGACACTTCTTATAACAATATTTTTAAATTTGAATCGTCTTAATAATTTCTATATTTTATTATAAACATAAAACACGTGTAAATCTTTAATCAAATAATCCAAAAATGTATGTTTGTTTTGCTGACAGCTTATATCACTGTGATATGATTTATTCTATTGATATTCACTATTGTTTGTCATGAAATGTGCATTACAGACTAAATATAATTAGATATAATACATACTACAGTTTTTGTATATTTGTATATATGGTTGGTTAAATGATTTTTCTTAATTTCTTTGTTTTTTTCTAACGGCCAGATATATGTGATCGCTGATTTATTAGGGGTATGATTTTGCCCACATAAAAGTGGTCTTGTTTTATACTGGGGTTAAAATAACAACACACCTGTGGCCCGTTATTTAAAGGGTTAAGAGCAATTTTCATCGCTAATACCAGAAGTAGATGATCAAAATTGCTTTTAGAGTAATAATAGGTCGTTAAGACTAAATAAATGCTGCTGGATATCATAAGTAGTTCTTATTCATGTTATTTAATATATACAGGGCCAGGGCGAGGGGAGGAGGGGGCAAAACGGGCTTTTGCACGGGGCCACCGACCTAAGGGGCCCCAAAAAATACAAAGTTTTTGCATTCCATTTAACTTTTACGTATTTAAACGTCTGTTTATTCTTTTAGTTCGCAATCTTATATAGCAATAATGTATAATCTGTGCATAATTTTAAAGACTACTACGATTTTTGTAGTCTTATAAGTAGGGTTCACAAAAAAAACAAAATCTATGAACAGAATTTATAAGTAGATGAAAAAAATCAAAAAAAAAGGCGCATAAGGCTGAATATACGGTAATAAATTAGATAAAGAATTGTGTGTAATGGTTGTACTTTCTTGTTATTCCAGAAAGTGATGTTTAAAGAAGATGACTTAATACCAGGGGCTCCGATTATTGCATGGCCATATTATGGCTTGGGAATCAAAAAAAACTTGTGCCATAAGGTCAAAATGGCCATTTTGGCTTTGTTTTTTTTCGCGAAATCATGTAAAATAGTGTTTATAATTTTTTCTGTAAGTCAATAGTAAAATATAACGGTATGCCAGGATTTAGAACCCTCAAGTATTTTCGGATACCCCTCTAGCAAGGGGCAAAAGTAAAGAATTTAAAAATGTAAAGATGTATATTGACATATTTTTTATTATTTAATTTAATTTATTTAATTTTGGCTGTCGATAAAGTATTTATAATGATTTATTTACTTTTTACCCAATAAAAAAAGTTGCTGTAAAAAATAATATAAGTAACATGTACAAAAATTTTGTTTAAACCATGTATTTAACTAGGTAGGAAAATTGCCGTGTTTTTTTTTCTTTTAGATTGCTTCTTCAGAGCCTATGATATACATATTTTTATTATTTTGCTTTATATGGTTACAAGCTTGCTTCACAACAACATATATACGTAAGAGGTCAGTAATACATAATCTTGCAAATAATTTTAAGTTTTTATTTTCATTATAATAATATTTATGCTTTTTCCCTTTTTATAAAACACTAAACATTTTAGAAACATGACAATAAATTTTTGTGTTGATATATTTTGTTCAGTATATTTTTTGCTTTATGCTAGATGGTACCTAAACCTTAAAAATGCTTTCCCAAATGTAGAAAAAACAGACTTTATCCGAATTATAATGGTCATATTATGGGTAATAATACTATTATAAATATGTAAATAAAATTCGGCCATAATGTCCATATATTGTAACGCAATTAATAATAATTTCCATTAATTTTTTTTGTGCCCCTG
>JAQFYM010005287.1:0-13586 GCA_034694785.1 Agrenia bidenticulata
CTTTTTTTCTTTCGAGCAAATTGTATATTTAATCAGTGCTTTTTATCTTGCTTTATAAGCGTTTACAAGGCTTATAAGATATGGTTTAAATGAGTTTTGCATTTATTTTGGGTTTATAATAGTAAAGTCATGTTTTCTGTATTCTTGGCTGCAAAGAAAATGTTATTGACATTTTTTTTGTAAAACAGGTGTTTAAATATTTACAAAATATTTGGGCGGTGCATTTTAGAAATTTTCCATACGAAAAAACGTAAAGCATGCAACAAGTTGGCAACAATGAATAAAAAATATTGTCATTGAACAATATTAAACAACTTCATAGGTATTACAATAACCGTTTATGGCGTGTTATTACATTTTTATAGTGGGCTGGTCATATTGTTGCATTGTTTGTTGGTAAATGGATCTACCGTTATTGATATATGATAGTATATTTAGGTTGTATATATATTTTTGTAGTAAGTCTACATATATAATCCTTTGACATGTAAGTTTCAGACTTTAAGATGTCAAGTATAAAGCATAAAATACATTTGTAGGTTTAAGATAAAGCAGCTAGCAATTTTATTAGCAGATATGCATATTATAAAACAAAAAAAACTAGTCCATTTTTTTATAAAAAAAATTGTAAATTGTACATATTTTATATATATTGCAGCGAAGTACACTTTTATTTTAGTGTTTTAATGTAATTTAATACTTGTGACATAAAAAAATACATTCACAATGACTAGTCATTATGAAGCAAGTGTATAGAAGAAAAGAGCCCAAAATTGTTTTTTCTTTTTACACGTAAATAAAGTTGAATTATAAAAAATCTATGTGTACGGGCTTTTACATTATTTAGTAATTTTTGACCATTTAAGGGCATGTGCAAAAAAACATCTTAGAATTTTTTATAAAAAATATATACCATTTACCGGTCTATTTCAACTTTTTGCTAACCAATTTCAACTTTGGAAAACTATATTGGACTTTTTGACAAGCAATTTCGTCTTTTTATTTTCAATTGCAACTTGTACCATTTACGTTCCAGTTTTTTTATTTTGAGTTCAACTTTTTTGCTTTTGGATTCAACTTTAAGTTATTTGGATTTAACTTTGTCCCATTTGGATTCATATTTGACCCTTTATAATTCAACTCTAAATTATTGAATTTAAATTTTGTATATATATGACTAACTAGAAATAAAGGATATAAATTATATAAAACATACTAGAACTACACAGTTTTATTTGTGAACAATAAACATAATTTTCTATGTGCGTGAAAGTTCTTATTATTTAAACGTGCAATATGACTAAACATATAATGTCACGCGCTGTGCCTGATACCCGTGCTGTGCGTGATACCTCAGGCCAAAAAACATGGTACAATAACAGAATATGATAAATTTTTACAAGAAAAGGCAGCAAAAACAAAATAAAATAGTAATAAATCAACATTATTAAATGCAGTTTTTTCTAGGGAAAAGAAATTTTTAAACGCAAAAATCGAAAAATGACATCATATCTCGAAACAACAAAATATTACTAGTATAATACTGTCTTAACACATATACTACATATATTATGCAAAATTTTTGTTCCTGCGTTACTAAGTTATATCTCGGAGGTATCACGCACAGCACGGGTATTAGGCACAGCGCGTGACATATAATTATGTATATACTTATATATGTAACATAGGCTTTTACTACTTAAACTGTAATATGTTTATGCGCGTCCAATAAGCAGCAAATATATGAAAAGATATGTCTTGCTTGCAACAATATTCGAATATGCAAAATATTTCGTTTTTGTACTTTTTCACTGGAATATAAAAAAATGGGCATAGCATATAACTTAGCATTTGATAAAGATCAACAGCAATTTATTGTTTTAAATACAAGTCTTGTCTTAGTTTTTAAGCATATCTGTAATATGGAAATTCTTAGCAAAATTGTCATTAAAAACATTTCATGTAAATAAGATGTATTGAATATACCTTTTTTTAGTTAGAATAGATTTTGAAATAAAAATGTACAATACATTTTTAAAATATGAAAATCAGATTATATTTACAGTGTAATGATCTAACCCTGGCAAAAAGAAAATAAAATAGTCAGAAATATGTTAGTTAAAAGGCGTTGTGATTTTTAATAGGTAAAAAACAAGCAAAAAAGACATACAAGCTATCTGTGTTTGGTACATTTATATTCTTTTTTATTAACTAGTATTATAATTCTGTCATACCTTGTTTTCATTTCGTCAAATAACTTTGAAGTAAAAAAATAAAAGACATAAAGTGATTATATTAAAACTGGAATTACTAATTAAGACAGAATGGCTTGTGAAAAGACTGGGTTTTCCTGGTTAAAGTTTTTTTTACATAGAAGTTACTTTACTGATAGATATATTATACAAAAAAAAATGAGAAATCATGTTTAGCTGCTAAAAGTTTAAAGTTATGCGGTTATTTTGCTAATTTTTATTTTGCTAATTTTACAACGATTTTTGCATTGTTTAATTCTTCACCAGGTTAAAAAAGCTGAAATCAAATAAAAAAAAGCTGAAGTCCAATAAAAAAAAAGTTTAACCCGTATAAAAAAGGTTGAACTGAAAACAAAAAAAGTTAAATCCATTTGGCAAAAAGTTTAAATTGCTTAGAAAAAAGACGAATTAAATTGGTGTAAGTTAAAATCAATTGACTCGAAGTTTAAATACATTGGCAAAAAGACCAATCAAAAAAAAAAAAAGTTGAACCAGACCGGTAAATGGTATATAAGCATTACATAGATTATGCAAAACAATATATTTTATTGCCTTTTTTAAATTTACTGATGTATTTTTTTAATAAAAAAATTGCTATGGTAATTAATCTTTACGCAAAAAAAACCAAAGCTTTTTTTTCCTTAAAATTTTGTTCTACCTAGATAAGCGCATTAGTTAAAAAAAACCAAAAAATTGCCCCTTATAAGAAAACCATGTGTTGGACATAGTAGCTTGTATTAAAACAATAAATAATATAATACCAGAGGGCGCAAAAACAGTGTTGCGGGTAATATAAAAGATAAATATGAAGATATCATGATACAAGAGTAAATAAAATTAAAATATAAAATATAAAGAAGAAAAAGAGCCAGATAAGCCAAATTTAGTATATTTTAGGGTCAGTCCACATTTTTTTGACAGACATTAGGATAATATATGAAAATATAGGCCATTGTCAATTAAATATTTCCAAACGTCATCCTCATTTTCCAGTATTATTCAAAAGCATGTTTTGAGTTTACAAAGCATTAGGAGTTAAAATACATGTTAATTTATATATAATAATATTGCGAGACCAGGCAAACTTATTAATAGGAAAGATTACATTATGAATACAGCAAAAGATTAGAGAAGGAAACTATAACAGCAAATGCTTAAAATGGGACAGGTAAACAGCTAGGCGCTGTTCCAAATTTGCCATGCAAATAATATGATTATAGACTTGAAGAAAAAATGGGGTATGTATATGTAATGGCAGATATATGAAAGTAAAAATCAATTAAACTTGTTAGCGAAAATTCCACGGGAAAAAATTGCAGCAGCATTCAGATGCTAGAAAAAGCCTCCGCAATAAAAGAAACAAAACAGAAGGGGACAGGAGCTATACCGAGCACTTGGTGGGCATATAATTTATTAAAAGAGATAAAGACGTGTGGTATTGCAATAATAAAACCACGGTTGATGATGGTATATCTATAAACTGTACAAATAATACAAAGGAAGCGTATCATTTCAAAAAGAAAAAATACAACAAAATGGCAAATTTTAACAGTTGTGTGAATTTATGAATAACCAAATATTAAAAAAGTAAAACATATTGACACCCTAACTACTATAATACCAACAATAAGCAATAATAATCTAATGGAATAAAACGTTAAATAAAGGCATTATTATCTTCATAATTTTTTAAGAGTTAGTTAAAAAACAAATATATGATGATTTTAAAATAATAAATAATATAAATCAAAAATATATATACATGAAATTGAAGCAGGGCAAATATAAATCTTAAAATTTCTACAAAAATAAAGAAAAAATGTTAAATTCTAACAGATGCGTATATTGTATAAGGCAGCGGGCGCTATCAAAAGGCTTTGATTACACACATTTATTTTTATAAAAAATCTCTTGTCTCAATTGCATAAATTTGTTGTTCAAATAACAAATGTACAGCCAATTGTTCTTCTCTGTGCCATTAACACTGTTTTTAGATTTGTCATTTTATCAGTAGTTGTATTTTTATAGGATTTTACAAAAGTTTTCTGTGATCCGTATGCAGTATCACAAGTAACATAATAGGGTGTGTTTGATACATGTATTTCACACTAAGTTGACAAAGAAAGAAGCGTCTAACATAAAAGTATCATTGATGGAACCAATATCCTTTTTTATACATATAAGGCACTATATTTTATGTGTAAGCTACTCCAAATTTTAAGGAAAGAGTTCCATTTTTGTCAACATACTTAGATAGATGTTTTTGAGGGAATCTATAAGGTACCACAGTGCCATCAATTGCATTTTTTGTTGTATGTAAACTACTATAACTAAAATATGTGCTGTGACATCATTTAAAATTCTTTAAATGCAGGTAAAACTACTAAAGCATTTTTATAGAAAACAGGCGCTGCATAAAAGATATATTCTCTTTGCGAAATTTGTAGCAGATTTTTCGAACTTATCAGCTGGATCTCATAAAGGAGAAATATCGTAAAGTATAAAATAAATAACAAATTAATGCGGAAAAACAAGATGCTTCACTTCCCCTAATGTCCTTGTGTAAATTTTGTCTATAACAAACTCTTATTTTTTTTGATACTTTAAAAGACGTATTCAATAAAATTGAAGGCATTCTTTTCGAATATAAATATCCATTTGTTAAAACGAAAAAAATTTGCGTATATATATTACTAGCTAACACAAAAATCATATCGTCATTGTCATAAATAAAGTCCAAAAAATAAGTTTAGCTATTTTTTTGTTTAATTGTAAGAGCGAATAAAAAAAAGAAATTGTGTGCGATAGAACACCAATGGTGTTTATACAACAAGGAATTACCGATGTCAAATAATAAAAATAAATAATTACTCATTTCGTACAGGCTCTACGGATCGCGTATTTCTTTCCCTTTTTTAGAGATTTTGTACGCACGTAAACATAAAAAAAGTAAACTTTATACGGATTCCGATCGGGGATCCCCGGGGATCCGGGGTTAGAAAAAAAATCAAGTTATCTTTTAAAACGGCAGGGTTTAAGACTCCTGATTTTTTAATCCACTGCAGGGATACATAAAACTATACAAGTTAACATCACTTTTTACTTCACCTTCTATTTAATATTTATGCCATTTATTGCTTAGCGATAATCAATTTATTCAATATTTTTTTTTTGCGAATAAGTAAATATATGGCTATATATATCGACAGTTATTAGACAATTTATGATAGAATTAGTACAAAAAGTATGTTTAGGCATTTTAATAAGGGTAAAACCTAGTTTTACAATTTATGAAATACTGGTTTATTGTACACAGAGCCAAGATGTTTTTTTTAAAGTGAGAAATATATAAATCATACTACGTATAACAAAAAAATACTAAATTCATATGCATATATATAATTTTATGCTTCACGACTATACTAAAAAGATAATCTTAAACTCAAACATTGTTTATAGTCTATATATAGACATGATTATACAATAAGTGCAAAAAATTTCATATGAAATGTACATTTATGTTCAAACACAATTATAATAAACTAGAGGGTCGAAAACGTCTAAACCTTACACACTTAAACCAAAATATGTCAAAAAAACCATCATTAACCCAGAACAACCAAAAAAAACCAACTGACTTACTACTAAAACGAAAAAATTGGTTTTTTAAGGAGTTTGTTTTACAAAGCTGTGTCTATATTTATTAAAAAGTAATTTTAAAAGCCAAAAAAAATATATTAAATACGAATAAAAAACATTGATATTGATAGTCAAAAATAATAAAAAATATTTTTAATACGAAAAAAAACATTAATATTGACAGTCAAAAATAATAAAAAATATACTACATCTACCATTTGCAATATTACTTATGTACGCGCAATTCCAAGTAAAAACTCTCTCATAACCATGTTTTTATTATATTAAGCATAATGTGATTGTAAAAGAGATTTTATTATATAAGCCTGGCTGTCACACGTATAATCTTACTTTATCGCTTTACTATAAATGTAATAAATAACAAACACTTATGTAAATAGACAAAAAAATGTATATAGACTATTCCATAAGACCTTGGCGGTAAGTGTTGCTACGGTAACTCACCGCGTGCTTTTTAAGTTACCGTAACCATATATAGGGGCTGCAATCTTACAAGCAAAAAATACAAGGACCTATTTATATATTTAAAAAAAACTTAGGACCGACAATTTTTCTCTTTAGATAGTATTGTTTTTTGCAAAAGTAGCATTTTTGCGATATGTATTTTGGGTAAAAACAAACGTAACAGATATTCTCTGTACAATATTTTCACAATTAAAGTTTTTTTAAAGAAAAATTATACAAAAAATTTTTTTTGTAATTTTCTTTACAGAACAAAATTTTAGCTCTAATGTTGTTTTTCTTTACATAAACTATATACTTAGATAGAGTTATTTATTTGTTATACGAAAAAAAGATGCATTACGATGTATTTTTTTTGTTTTGCATAAAAGAATACTATTAATTACATAATAAAAATAAATACTATAAATGCTAATATAAAAAGTTGAGACTTTTTTAATCTCAAAATTTAGAAGAAAAATGACTGCTTTTTTTATGCACATATATGTAGTTTTTTGGCAAAACCTAAGTATGTTGTTTGTTTCGTGTTGTTATGGTGCTTGATTAGAATTTACCAACATACATCGCACATAATAATAACTAAATTTTTATTACTCCTGTAAGCACTTACGAATAATGCAATTTATCGAACACAAAGCACTTATATTTCTGTAAAAAAAACTGCATATCTATGCATTGGTTTTATAAATCTTGTTAAAAACCGTTTAAAAATTTTTTTTAAGTTTTTAGAATTTACGACAGATAAAGCTTATATTTTGTAGTTAAACTTTGTATCTTGTGGTTTTTGTGTGTTGTTTTGGTCATAAAGTTAAACATTACGCTGTCAAGCATTGAAATTAAGTACAAGCATAAAAAAAAGAGAATGTCTTTAGATTGTTCTTTGCTTGATCTCAAGAGGCACTTTCATAATTGGTATATATAAAAAAGCGTTTTCTTCGGATTACCGACAGTACATTGTGGTCTGTTTTTTTTGAATTAAATAAACTTTGATATTAAAAAACAATTGCAATGTTGGCAAAAGCAAGAAAAAGGCGGTAGGTAATGCAAAAACTATAGACATAAGATAATTTGTTTTTTTTTTGTATTTGTTTTTGTTTTTTTTTGCATTTTTATGTTTTCTAAATAAGTCAAGTTTAGTATAAAAAAAAATCCCTTTACTTACTTACTCACTACCCGGTAACTGCCTGTATATTAACGGTAAGTAACGGAAACAAATTTCGGTTCGAGGTAAATAGTTAACCTTATTGTCATACTAAGGTCATTCCCTAATTCAATTCTGCACTTTAAATATACTGCCTTCGACTTCGAATGTATTTTAAAGCAGCTTAATACAAAAAAAAAAACAACCCAACAATTTTTAGGTATAATAGTTACTTGTTTTCTTTATTTGCTTTACAGATGTTTTTTTTTTGCTGTTTGTTTTATTCTGAATAGTTTTTCCAAAAAACTTCTTTTAGAACCAGGAACTTTTAATTTACTATTAAGACGTAGTATAAAACTGTATATGAGTCTTATTTATATATTTATATGATTTAAAACGTATAAAAAATGACCGTTATGGTATTATTCAGTAGCTATTAAATTAAAATTTAGAATTAATAGTACTAATGTGTATAAATTAAAATCAAAAGTTAAAAGAAAAATAAAAATAAAAGCAATGTATCATTAAGCTTAAAATGATTAAAATGTAAAGAATATGAAAAAAATGTATAGTCATATGTTTTTTAAATGTAAAAGTGTATACAAATATTAACTAAATAAAATAACACAAATACAATCATATCATCGTTACAGCAAAAAAGTTTTTAATTTATGTTCTGGCAAAAAGTTATTATTCTATAGAAAACTTTTTGTTGTGGCTAGATTTTTTGGTAAAAATAGGTAACAAACCTTTTAATATTAATTAGCCACATATTGCATATTTTTGTGTAAAATAAAGCAACATAATCAGTTTTTGCTATAAAATATAAGAATACAATATTACTAATAACAAAAAAAACATTTTATGCATATTATGCATTTTTTCTATTTTGATTTGGTTCCAGTTGTTGTAAACGTACTTTTATGATTGTGATTATTGAAGATCTATATATTAAAAACATTGGTATTTACAATGAAATATAATTTTAATCGTTAAAGCAGCATTTAAAACAGAAAATGAGTATTCTGTCTTTTTATTGTCAACGACATTAGAAACTTGTTCGAGTCAATACAAAAATATTACTTAAATAATATCTTTGTAATAAAAAATTGTTAAAATTTCCACTATGTTATCTTTGACAAGCCATTTTACCCTCAGCATGCGTACTTACAATATAAACGCTTTTAAGCACGTGTATACTTTTTACCATTGTTATAAGAAGCGAACCCCATGGTAGAAATTTGATCTTTTTACCGAAGTAAAAAACAACAAAAACATAATTTTTTTTTTCCATGGTAAAAAAAAATTAAAATTTTAAAAATTATATTAGACTTTAATGTGCTGATATCTCAATTCTCGCACAATTATTTTTTTTTTACTTTTTTTAAGATTATTGCAACTAGATTTTTTTTATCTGGTTCGTGAAACCCCACAGTAAACCTTAAGGCAAAAATGTAATTAAATTTGCTTTTACATGTCTTTTTGTATGTGCGGGTTTGCTTAATTAATATTAAAATTACAGAATTAATAATTTTTGCCGCCTTACCGAACAGATTTTGCTTTTAAGAAAAATGTAAATATTCCTTTTAACATTTTATAGCAGAGTTTCTCACTTTTTTTTTATTTAGATCCCCATAAGCAATAGAAAAAAATCTTAGATCCCAAACAAAAAAATTATAGAAAAAGTCAAAAAACGTTTTTTTTGAATATTTATATAATTTGGACGTATTGATGTTTTTTTATTTTCCATTTATTCTTCAAAATTCGTTATACGATCTCTTTTGCTTGTTTTTGTGAGATCATGGTAAAAAACCCTGATCCGCGCCTTTTGTTTAGCCGTCACATAGGAGTCGTTTAAACGCCATGCAAAGATAAATGTGTATGTGCCTGGTGTCAAATCGGTATTATAGGGTTTTTCGACCAAATCCGTATATTTTTCACTCAATTCCGCTAAAATAGGGGGTTTAAATTATAAAAAATTATTTTGCAAGTAATTCTGTATTTTTTTTTAATCAATCCGTATTCTTTACAATCAAGTTCGTCAGGTTTAATCACCGGGATGATTTATAACATAGTAATAATAGACTTAAATTATAAGAAACAAAGTACAGACAAAAATAAAATGTAAAACTTAAATTTAAGGATTTATTGTTTAATCTAATATTTCTTGTAAAACTAAAGTATATAGCTTTGCGTATTCCTAAATTACCCATTACAAACCTCACTAGAAATATGCGCGTCTTATCAGAAACTGATTATTTGCCGCCATAAGTTCAGATGAGTTAACAATAACTAGAGGGTATTGTAATGGTTATTTGAGGAATATGATTAGCTTTTATGGAGTTTTTTGACCAAAACCGTATATTTTTCAATCAATTCCGCCAAAAGGGGGTATAAAATTAAAAATATTTTTTTTTGCAATCAATTCCGTATTTTTTTCAATCAATTTCGGTTCTTAGAAATCAACTCGTCACTTTAAAATCACCTGGTAGTTTTGTAAAATAGTAATAAAAGGCTTAACATTATAAGAAACATTGTACAGACAAATATAAAATATAAAATGTAAATTTACGGCATTATTATTTAATAAAATATTTCTTCCTCGTTTAAACACTGAGTTATATATCGTAGCATATTATAAAATAACCATTACGATCCTCACTAGAAATCGTGGACTCATCTAAACTTATGGCGGCAAATAAGTCAGTTCCTGATGTGACGCGCATATTTCTCGTGAGGATTGTAATGGTTATTTGAGGCATATGAATAGCTATATAGCCCAGTATATAAACGAGGAAGAAATGGTTGATTGAATAATAATGCCTTAAATTTAATTTTTACATTTTATATTTGGCTGTACAATGTTTCTTATAATTTAAGTATTTTATTACTATTTTGTAAAACTACCCGGTGATTACAAAACAAACTTGATTGCAAAGAATACGGAATTGATTAAAAAAACGGAATTGATTGCAAAATAATTAATTTTAAATTTCATACCCTTTTTTTTGGCGGAATTAATTTAAAAATTACGGTTTTGGTCGAAAACCCCTATAAAGTATAGCTAGATTTTTACATAACAATATTCGAATCTAAAATATTGACCACTTTCTTCTAGAACACTAGAAGCAGCTTTACCTTGCATTTAAATGCATTTAGTTTGTTGTTACCTCGTTTCCTTTTACTTTTTTAATTTTCAATTTTCATTTTCTGGGAATCTATGGGTAGATTCTTTTTTAAAATAGATTATAAAGATCCCCGATGAGAAACACTGTTTTATAGCGTGAAAAAATGCATGGTAGAAAATATACTTTGCATCAGCCGATTGTCAACCAAATTACCATGGTTATAAAATTACCATGGCAAAAAAAATACGCGCTGTTTTTAGAAAAATTTTACCATGGTAAAAAAACTACCATGGCAAAATTTTCTGGGCAAAATTATAAGGGGATTTTACCATGGTAAAAAAACACACCTTAAATGCACAATGATTTTATTTATTTACAATTTTAATATATTTTTAGAAAAATAAAATTACTCACATACTTGTATCAGCAAAGTGTGTTTTTCATGTGTAAAAATAAATCACCTACACGAAAAATAAATGTAAAGTAGACTTTTATGCTATAATTATTTTTAGTTTTTGTCTAATAATGAATAATAAAGTGTAAACACGATATATATGGCCATTTATGCTACATAAAATAAATGTTAACGTTTTTACGTGTATCATTTAGTTATTATAAACTTATTTTTCATTACTTTAATCCAAACTTTTTTCATGTCAACCCGAACCGAACCGAACCAAACCAAAACTTCAATTTGTTCGGATTTTTTACGCATAATGCAGAACTCTATAGAAACTTAAAATTAGACTTACTTCGATTATTTTTATTTACTAAACATTATAAAATCTAAATAGTGTTTAAAGGACGGTAGCACAAGAAAATTAACATCGTAAATTTCGACATAACCGAATTCAAGTAACATTTGTAAAATGACAATTTCTAAGAATATAAGAGTCCATAGAACACTAAATTAATATTTAGAAATTGTAAGCATTAAAGATTTTTTTTACGTCTGTGTTAAATACATTAAGCGCATTTATTTACAGTATTATCGATTTTTTGGCAAACAACAACTAACAAAAAAACGTTTTAAATCATGCTTTCTTTAGCAGAATATAGTCTTATAATATAAGTTTGCTATATAATATTTTTGTTGTTCATTTAATATGTTTTTGTATTTTTTTTTTGAATGGGCAAAAAGAGCCTTTTTCTAAGGGTTCGATAGAACGTTTAGGCTTTAATCGCCACTTATCAATATTTTTTTTTCTTTTTGGAGGGTTTATAGTATTATTTATGTTCTAAAAGGAGAATGAAAAGTTAGATGCCTCATAAGCAGAGTTGGCAGTGTGTATCACGGTGCGTCTGATGCAGGTTACCGTACCGGTACCTTACCAGCTTGGTATAGGTACAGATACAGTACTAAAAAAATTAAAAATGACATTTTGGTACGCGTTACCAGATAGTTACCAGGTAATGGTATTTTTAGACTTTTTAATATTTTTATACGTGTTTATTTTGTTTAAAACCATTCAAGATTCATTGGTTTCCAATTAAAACGTGTTAGTGTCATTTATAATAGCTATAAGTGTTTTTTTGTCTGTAAAAACTATTTTTCTTTGGCTCTTCCCCAGGGGTATCGAATAGGGTATGGGCCTTATAGAAAAAAAGCAACATGACTGCCATTTCATAATGGCCATTTTGAAAAAAATTAATACATTTATAATTTTCTAATAAATATTTTTTAAAACTTTGAAAAAAAAGAAGGTTTATGAAAGCTATTAATAAATGCATTTTGTGTAAAATGTGTAGACTTTTATTACAAACGCTGGGTTCTATTAGAAAAAAGGGGAATGGTAATTAATATTGCATAATGTTTTTGGTGCGAAAAGAACATTCTGAATCTTGAAGATATAGAATTTCAAATAATTGAAATTTATTCTATTCGAATTCTGAATTTTTACAATTTTTAGTATTCGGGATTCTAAATATGTAGAATTATTACTATTCTAAATTCTAACTGTTTGGAATTACTTGAACCCGAATTTCTTTTTAATTCGAAAGAGCGGGTATTTAAAAAACTGACTATTCGGAATTATTTGTTTACGAATTCAGGGCGTTCATACTATGAAGTATTTGTAATTCAGATTAGTTGGATCTATTACTATGTTAATTTCAGATACTTTTTAATATAAAATAATCGTAATAATTATATTGTAATTACGAGTATTTTAAACTGTAAATATTCGGAACTCTTACTATTCAGAAATACCATGGATTATTCTCTTTGATACTGCGGCATCTCAAAATTAGAGGCTAAATATTATAATTATAAATGCACGGTGATTCCTGGAAGTAATAATTTCGAATACTAAGAATAAAAAATACTTGGAATTTGACATATTATAAATCCCAAATATTCGGGATTCCAAACGGTGGAAATTCTAAATACCGTAAAGTCCCGATAATAAGGTCAAAATCAAAAAAAAAATTGACATGACAAAAATCTTTACTTTTCTATTTTGACGGTTTTTGACACGAAATTTTTTTGAAAAAATTGCCCTTATTATCGGAACTTTACGGTACCGGAATTCTAAATAGAAAGAATTCCAAAATTTCGGAATATCAAATAGTAAGAATTCCAATTACTCGTTTTTAAATATAGTAACAAAAAAAGAACAAATGTATTGGAGCAAATAAAAAACTATACAGCGTTCCTAATGCGGTAAATTAACTGAAAAAAATTGTTTTATTGTATTAAAACTAAAATTAATATACAAAAAAAGGGAAACCAAAGGGGTAAAAAATCCCGCCATAATAGTAGGGGCATAAGGCCATTATGGATGAAGGGCCCTCTAAATGTCGATACCCCTGCTGCGCTCTCAACAAAAACAGATTTTGGGTTTTATTACAGTAGCCGTTATACACATTTACTTTAAAAGGCCTGACTCACCAGAAAAAAAACAAAAAAGTGTTAATAAATAAAAAAAAATGTAGTGTTAAACC
>JAQFYM010005288.1:0-13583 GCA_034694785.1 Agrenia bidenticulata
TTAGGCTCCAGAACTAGTTCTGGGATAGTAGACAATTTTTTTAATTTTTTTTAGGCTCCAGAACTAGTTCTGGGATATAAGACAATTTTTTTTGATAATGATTTCCATAAAGTATTTATATATCGCTCACGTTTGGGATGATGAATCCATGATTGAAAATGGACGAAATTGGAATGCTAGTTCTGTTGATGTTTTATTTAAAAAAAAATGTAAGCAGTTCGATACCCGCTGCACCAATTATTTTGACCACATACGACCTACCCCCTGTCGATATTCAAATTTACTCGAGTTTGTATTAGAATCTGTCTTCCAATAAACAGCAAATTCTCGTCAATATATAAATAAAATCAGGTCAATCTAATCCCAATGGTCAATACATAATTTTTGATCTGGTGAATTTTCAAACTGAATTGATAATAATACAGGTGATCAGAGCTGCAGAGCGCACTTTACCCTTATAAATAAGAGAAGAGCCACTAGATTTTTAACGAACTGACTAGCTGTTGGATTTCAAAATAAATTTTTGCATTATTTACCATTATAAAATCTTAACACAATGCAAAAAACTATTTTGAAATCGAACGGCTGGTCAGTTCGTTAAAATCCTTTTCATCATTGCGAAATCTAGCAGGAATATTTCTGGCACAATTTTATTTATTAACTGGATTTATAATCAAAGGATCCAATGCAATGAAACTCAATGCTGAAAAGTTTCCAGAACATCTCCTGGAATGGAAATCAATGGTTTAAATGTCCTGGAACCCCTCCCAGAACGCTACTGACATGGAAATCCAGGGTTTTAAACAAGTAAAATTTGCATACAAATAGCAGGAATGTGTCCACGGGACAATTCTTAAACTATTGATACATACCATGTCTAACTTTTTCTAAAATTAAAATCAAAATTCTACCGGAGGTTCTATTTTTATGACATGAGTTACGAATTATTACGAGTCTTTATATATTGCTCACTTTGGGTCCAGAGCGTTATCATAAATCATATAGCAAGTCTAATGCTTATATCGTTGCTATATAGCAAAGTGGCATGCTCATATCTTTATACCCTTGAGTAAATATTTTCCATCCAAGGGGACTTTTTGTACCAAAACGTTTGCCGTTTACAGAAAGTATTTATAAAATGGAACCTTTAATGCTAAAATTAAATTAAAATAAGTAATGGAAAAATCTAGGGAAGGATTTTTAAAAAAAACGATCGCGTAAATATATGAAAATAACTTTTAAATACAAACAATTATGCATACAGACATTCAAAGCACAGACCAAATTAGAAAAAGCGGCTCAAGGGTTCAAAAAGGGTCGAAGGTTAATCCTTTTTAACGCTACCTGGATGGACCCTTTTGGTTAAAAATACTCTGCCACACTACCTTTGTGGGCTGAAAGGTCTTTTTTTGATTTTCAAACTTGTAACTTCTCTCCAACAATTTTGTTTTGTCTGCCACGATGAATCCAAATTCGGTAATATTTTTTTAGTCAAATCTCTGAAATCTAAATTGTAATAAATGATTCATGTTTGATTTGTATTTACATATGTTTATTTATTTTTACTAACCTTATTTTTTTTTTCAACAGACTATCAGAACGTGTTCGGACCAAGTCTCTCAATCTCTGTGCCTGTCTGGCTACACATACGGACAATTCCAGACTGATGAAGATTATTTTCTTCACGTTTCCTGGGATTCTTCTTCCACCAACGGTACCAACCTTGCACTGGAGGACCTCACAATCGTCATCAATGGACCTTGTGAAAACTCTTGTCAAGTACAACAACTGCTATCAAGCAACCCGGATCACCTGTGTTGCAGCTTTCAACCGAGCCTGTCTGGTACATATACCATCAACGGATTTTTCAAGAACCGGACCCAAATCAGAGGATCACCATTTCAACTGATCATCTCCAGGGATTATTCCAACATTGGACAGCAGCTGCCTTTACTCTCTTTGAATTTGGATCAGTTGCCAGTTGAAGGCATCACCGTTCCAGTTGCATTAAGAGCTTGGGGAATCTGCTGGAATACAAACAATGGACAGGTTGGTATATTTTTTTTCTCTATATATTGAAAGCATTGAAAGCATTGTAAATGTTGAAAATTTCTAAAATATGTAACACACACACTATAATTTTATTCTTATTTGATTGCAGTTGCTAGTTGCTGCTCGAGACCTGCATCAAGTCCTCGTATTTCATCCGGATGGACAATTGAACTTTCAATTTGGAGGCGAAGGTCAAGATCCGGGGAAGTTCTACCGGCCTACCGCTGTTGCCTATGATCAAGTTGGAGACCGGATCTTCATCACAGACAAGGACAATCATCGGATCCAGATATTCAACTCTAGTGGCGAGTTCCAGTCCACCTTTGGATCACATGGAAGATCACCTGGCCAATTCATGTTCCCGTTGGGGATTGCTGTTTCTCATGACGGAGCCTGGATTGCAGTAGCAGATTCCAGAAACCATCGGATCCAGCTGTTTGATGCCCAAGGATTATTCGTCCGGCAGTTTTTCGTTACCTTCAACTGTACCAGCAATCCACGTGGGATAACCTTCAATCTTGACGGTAAGAATTCTTTACACTTACATTAACTATAATATATATATGAAATTCTTGGTGATGTATTGTTTGATGCTAAAGAAATTTTCTAATTCTTGTTTTTTTTTATTGTTTTGATTTGCAGGCACTGTCTTGTACGTGACGGACTTTAATCTCGACGCTGTGTTCCAGTTGGACATAGACTTTACTTCCGGTCTTGCCATCATCGCATCTGAAACCCTGAGCCGCCCATCTGGGATCTGCACGGACAACGTTGGAAACATCATCGTCTTTGACTCTAACAACATCGCCATCAAGATCTTCAAACCGGATGGACAACTCATCAAATCCTTGGACATCATCGGTAATTCTCAAATGGAATCCCCTCTGGATGTCACAATCCTGCCCACTGGAGTCATCGCCACCTTGGATCTCAACGGATGGGTTAGAATAATTTAATGTACTTAATTTAATGTTAATTGTACTCTAGTCTTCGGAATCAATTGTATTTTTTAAATCTATATCTGACTTTGTAAATAATTTTAAGTTATTGTAAATAAAAAAAAAACAATGTAAACCAATACAATTAATGTTCTTTTCATTATTTATTGGCACAGAAATGTCATAACTAAACAACAGTGATTTCATGCAAAACGATAGTACATATTCATAAATACAACAAACTCATATATTTGTCGCGACCAAGTCACAGTGGGTTAAATTCATTGCATTATTAATATGTCGGCAGTTGCCATTGTCGTCGTATATATAACAGTCGCAAACCTAGCTGATATTGTAAATTGCTTTATGATTTATTTTTCTAAGAAGACATTTTGCAAGCAATATTTGACGAGTGAGAGAAAGGATGTGTGGAAGTTTCCAGATTTGGTTGTTACACATTTCAATATTAATTTACGGTATGAATTTGTCGTCCATGTCATGAATAACTTTATACCAAGTATAAAAATTGCTAAATGATATTTGAGGATGAAATTCGACCGTTAATCATAACAAATGTGAAATTCGGTTGATTTAATATTTATTTCCGTATAAACTCAAAATTTTGAACCTTTAAGAGCTCCAAAACTCTCTTATCAATTACATTATTCATTTCGTTTTCAGTGTTGTCATAATCTTCTTGGTATTCCGTCCGCGTCACAGGGTAAAATTTGTTGTCCAGGTTCCATTATTATTTTAAATATTTAATTTTTGGCATTTAGTTTCGTTAGGATGAAATTTCTGTTGCATTTTCTTGGATGAATTCTGCCAAAGCTTTTCTCATTTCATTAGGCGGTGTGTGATGAAGTTTTTCCTTTATTTGCTGAACAGTGAACCCATTAGTGATACATCAAGCATATTCTAACACAAATACCCCACAGTCGTCGCTGTTTTTCTGCTTTGGCAATCCTGTCACAAACTTTTTTACCCAATTTCCTGCATAAGCTGTTTTCAAATATCCCACAAGGAACTTTGGGGAAAAAATTTCAAATCAAATAATCAAAACATCATCTGAAAAAGTCATAAACGTTGCTTTTCATAGTTTACTTACATTTAATTGAGTAGACATTTTTTGGGTTATTCCTATGCGATCCTGAACCAGGGAATCATAATAGTATAATACCCGCTCATCAACATTTGCCACGAGAAGAATCCAATGATTCTCATTAATCAATGTTGGAAAAAGTATCGAATTGATTCCATCCTTTTTGAGCTTAAAAAATGAATAAAATATCGAATTCAATATTTGCTATTACAGTAAAATTAAATAATAGTTTTTTCATACATTTTCAATGGCTATCTCCATCCCATTCGACTTTCCTAGTTTCGTTTTAAACTCTTTTCCTTTCAAACAGTGACTTGTTAATAATGTAGTAACTGTACCGTAATTTGGCAAACGAATTTTTTCATTTGATTGCTTAACCAGTATGGTCATGAAGGAATCTATGATTTAAAAAAAAACATTCAAGTTTTACTAATTTAAGATAACTAAATTTAAACAAAATTATTTACAAATTATAAATCTTACATTGTCATTTAACCATTCATTGGCTTTTGTCAAAGTTTTAAAATCTTTATCAAGTACTTTGACATTTCCCACCCATAAAACTGGTTGATCCGATTTGGCCTTCATTTGATGAAAATTAAAACAAAAAATTTATAATGATGTATTGTATAAATAAATTAAGGTAAATACCTTGAAATAGGTAGGAATTTTCGACTGAGGCGCTGTATTGATTTTCTGATCTTGTTTTACAACAGAAACGCTCGGTGGACTCGAATTTATACGCTTAGGCAATAGTACACGAGGCTTTGTTGGAATCTTAATAGCTAGTTTCGGAGGGATTGGTGCATTGATTTTATTTTTTTCGGGATTTTTAAGTGAAGAAAATCCATCTTTGGTAGTTTTGGTCCGAACTGGTACTGTAAACATTTTTTTAAATACATTTATATGATTTTATTAAGTGGAGTTTTGTATGAATAAATTGTTCCCTTTTTTTCTTCTCTCCTTGCACGGGACCCGGTATTTTAGTTTTATCAAACGATCTTTTGTTTTTTCTCCTTGGCTCACCATCCATTGGTGGTAATTCAGGATGCTTGACCGCAACGTGTTGTATGGTATCAGTTATATGATTACCCGTGTAAGGACAACCTTCTTTTGGGCAGTTGCATTGATTGTGTTGAAAATGGTGTCCAATATGCCTTCGTCTTGTGTTATAAGAATCAAATTCTTTCCTACAAATTCCACACACTTGTCCTTGACATTTTTTGATTTTTTTGACCTTCTTTTAACGGCATCATATCTCTTAAGAATATATCTGCTGCATCGAGGCGAGCCTTACTCTCCCAACGGTATCCTATTCCAACAGAATCCAGATTTTGATTATGTACTTGGCATAAATCCGGAGGTGGTCTCGCAGCGGCAATAAATTCTAATAACAATTTAAGCATTCAACATTCTTTTTCTTTATTAAAACTTTAAAACTGTTATTTTAAATTTTAGTCTATATAACCCGTGATTTTTTCTAGCAAATCGGCCCCTATTAATAATGGATCGGAAAATAGGAATGACTCCATGACTTTTTCAACTGATTTATCAGTTATGCCCATTAACCAGTCCCTGGTTTGCAGTTTTCGAAGTTCGTCTTTCCAATCTGCACAAACTTTATTCTGTTTGGCTTTTTCTAACCTTTCTCGCGTACATTGAGCCTCTAGCGCATAATCTGCGTTTAATATAAAATTTGCTTGGTCGGGACTTGAAGCGTCTAAAAAAAAAATATGTATAATAATAATATAAACATTTATTAAAATAAAGTTAATTAACGTAAATGTATAAAATTACTTGCTAGTTTTTTTTTTTTTTGTAGAGGCGACAGTATGGATGAACTATTTGAGGAAGCATTAACTGGACTTTCACAAGATTTCTCATTGTCATCTTTATTGCAATATACATCGTCATTGCGTCGAGGTGGACTTTCTAAAAAAGTCCGGATTTTGATTAAGATGGACTGAAGTTTTTGTCTTACAGTTTGGTTCAATTCTTCAAGAGGAATTGAACTATTCTCATTGCCAGTCGTGTCTCGTTCTTCCAGGTTTGAGTCCTGCATGTTATGGGAACCGATGATTCCGTCCAAAAGTTTTAAATAGTCTGGAACTGCTTGTATTAGTGATCTAGACTTTGTTATTTGCCAATTGATCTCGAATATTCAACAGTGTATTGGTCAAATTCGAATCATCAATTTTATCAAACTCGGTGTTTGCAAAGATCTCGGGATCATCGTGATGGTCCAACCCAGCAGGATTTAGATAAAAATGCTAGAATGAAAATCATTTTATTAAACAGTTTTTCCAGTATATAATTTGATGCAATAGATATAATGTGAAAACTAACAGTTGGCCATTGATTTTTTGCAGACAAAGCGTCTTTTTCCGTGATTGTTTCGTCAATCATGATGATTGTATCCAAGCAAAACAATCCTAATATGGTGTTATTGTTGTGCTCACTGTGGATATCATTTTGAGTAGAATGATTGTCCAATCTGCTTTTCATTACAATATAACCCCAGAGCAAAATGCCCCCGTGTGGAAATATTCTCCAATGCTTGGTTGGTGTGATAGTTTCTTTGTACCATTTCCCCGGTACCAATGTATTTTTATTGAAAATAATTTCTGAATCTCTCCCTTCAACATGATGCTTGAGGACTTGTTCTGACTACGAATGGTTCGAACAATGTATCCAATCTTTTAATCTACAAAAACAAAAAAACATTTTGAAATTGAACTATTTCAAAAAACATAGTCATTTAACAATTGTATTCAAAATTAATACTCACACAACCAACAATGAATCTTTTCTTGGGATTTGAAGGTTCTAAGGTCCATTTAATTAGATTGTCTGTCATAGCTTCTGAGACAATAGCATTGAGAGTAATCGTTGATGGTGGTATCAATGCTGAATCATCCTGCTCTGGAATTGGAAATGTCCAAGTGTAAATTGTTTGAGCTAACTCAGCTAAACTATCCTTGTCTTTATCTTCCTTGTCATTCTCTTCATCGACAATTGGTTTTTCTTGATACGGAAACAATTCATCAAAAACTTGGTCAACCGGTTGTACGGGAATCACATTAAACTTTTCAAAAAAGTCTTTTTCAGAGCTGAAAAAAAAATTAAATGTATCTTGGCATGGCTTTGTATTTAAAAATTGTATTGTTAAATTACTTGGGGCCATAGCTCAAGTACAGGAAAGTATTCTCGTCTATAACTTTTTCTCCTCTAAGCGCTGGAAAAACATCGTTGCATGAGTGCATCTATCATAAAAATATTAAACATTAACATACATTGAATTGTGTTTGTTAAAATTATATTTTGGTACCACAACAAATTCCAAGTTGACTAAGGTTTTGGATGGGCCAGGATCGTTAACAAACATTCCGACATTCCCATTTGGAATTGGATCCAAAACCATCGTCGACACAGCCGGAAAGGCGAACTCAAACGCGTTCATAGAATGTTTCACACTTTTTAAACCTTTTAGTTGAACAGTACCACAATACAAGCACACAACTTTTCCTCTGTAGTATCAAAAATAATCAACAATATATATTTTTTTTTTAAATAATTCATGATAATCAACCAGGTATAACAGTTTACATTACTTTTTGATCTTCTCCTTAGCCCTGACTCCGAGCATTTTTATGATGGTTTCATTTTCATCCATAAATTCTTGAACGCAAACTGCAGTTAATGGAAAGGTTCCATCACGTATATTTGTATTGCAACACTTTTGTTCATGAAAACTAAACCAACTAATATTTAAATATTTTGATTTATGTTAAGTAATAAGTCATTAATTTACCTTTCTATATAAGCCTTTGAGCAAAGGCAATTTTCACAGACATAGTTATTTACTGAGCAAGAAAAGCAACATCGATTATATGTATTGGGCTCATACTGTGCAAACTCGGAAGTGGACAAGTATACCTTTTTTTTTGATAAAGCTGCGGTTGACCAGGTAAAATTTTCAGTTGGTTCCAATGCGTAACGAGATCCTAGTTTCCTCCTAGTTCCTGGTAGCAGAGTATTAACTCGTTTGTTGATTTCAGATATACAAAATGCATCCTTTGCGTGAACCTTTTAAAATAAATCAATCACACACTACATTTATTAAATTGCTTATGTTTAAAAAGATATAAATTAGAATAACAAGCATTACCACGATTAAATAATCTGTAAATTTTTCACATCCATCAATATTGTAAATTGGGATCAATCCCTTTGCTTTACAAACTTGATTCTGTTTTTTTGAATGGTGTGGTAGGGTCCGCTTAGCTATACAAAAATGGTTTGAATGATTGTCATTTTTATCGTTGAAATTTCTCTTTTACAAATTACCTGTTCCAGTTTTTGATCGACGCACTGCTCCACTTTTACTTCGCAGACGAGATTCCATCTTGAAAGAATCCTTTAAATACAAAACAAACACAAATAGAAAAAGTTGTCGGTCGAAGATTGATTAAAGTTTTCTCTCGATTTTACATCTGGTTATTAACTTTATTTTTTTTAAAGAAAACTGTATATCATCATGGAAACGTTGTTTTGAAAAATTCCATTTCAATTCAAAGTCCGTCGGTCTGTCTGTCTACGTCATCACAATAACTCTGTTCAAATGTGTCCGATTGAGTTTTACATGAGGTTCGTATAATAAATGAGTAACATTCGTCCTTTGGTAATTAAAACTTTACGTATATCGGTAATAATTCCATCTCTTCTAGTTCTTGTTATTCTTTATCGTCATCTTGAGGAATATTTGCAAAATCTGCAACAAGTGCATCTGCAGCTTCTTCTGTCTTTAAACAAAATACGATAAAATTCGAAATTATTAGTATATTTAAATTCTAATTCAAAATTTAAAACATCATTCAAGTGTAAAGTATCAACTTTCAAATATTCATTACCATCAAAAACCATCTTAAATTTGGGGTTAAACTTACATTTTTAAACAGTTTTTTTAAGCTGCATGAACGGTTCTTTGATAGTAAAGAATTTTTTCAACCTCCAGGAACGGTCCTGGGTTACAAGACATTTTTTTTCGAGCTCCAGAACTGGTCTTGACATCCTCCACAAAGTTGAGCGTCATATGTTTGAACGCTGGAGACGCGCGCTGATGACTATTGCGTAAATACTTGGAACTGTATAATGACCGCGGTGTTTTTAGCAACCCTGGACACGTATGCAATATCAAACAGGATAAAGATACTGAAATTCGATTGTTTATCTAATTTACTGTACAACATTATTCTAGCATTTGTATAGAAATATTTTGTTTATTTCATGATCGACTTAAAATTTGGTTTTTCCGTCCGCGTCATTGGTTATAAATAAGTTGTTCAAGTTGGATTCAATTAGATAAACTTTCAGTTCCATTTTCTTTGATAAATTTTGTCAAAGTTTTCTCATTTCATGCGTAGGTGTTGGTCGGAATGCTTCGTACATTTGATGAACATTTGTCCCATTCGTGTTAAATTTTGCATACCGTAGAACGAATAAGCCACAATGCAGTGAGATTAAGCGAAAATTGATGTTGCGTTACTATTAAGTTGCGCCTTTATTCAGAGTCATCAAATCTTGGTCGTTATCTTCCATATCCTTTAACAATTCTGCTGACATTTCGTGACTGAAAACATTATAAAAACATTTAATTTTGGCAACAAACTCTCATCAAGCCTAAAAATTTGAACCCAGTGGTGGGGGGCGGTAAAAAATAAAATCTAAAAAAAGGTACACACTGGGGGCACTGGGGTTGGGCTGAAAATGGGTCAAAGAGACTAAGTGAGAATTTATTTTGTGTTACCACGTTTGATCTTAATGTTTATAAAATTAGTTTTAACGTGGTTGCCAAATGAATTAGGATTTTAGTATTTTAGATTTTAGCCCATCCGGGCCTATTTTTTACTAGTATTAAATAAACAATTAAAAATCCTTTCAATAAATTATCCACTTACATATAACGAACTATCGTGGCATGCGAAGGAATACTTTCATCACTGCTATCTATATCAACGTAGTTAGACGAATCATCATAATCATCATCATCATTATCATCATTATCAGCTTCTTCATCTTGTGATTGTTCTTCATCATCATTAGGGAAACCAAATTCGAAATCCAATTTCATCTACTACTTCTGGCTGTAAAAATTAAGCATATATTGTATAAAAAAATTCTAAATTATTTAACAAACAGATATTTCGTCTTCAAAAAAAAACATTAGTTTTCTTTGCTGAAATTGAATCAATTGAACTGTGATTTGTATGTTTCCAACAAAAACCTTTCTCTGTATCTAGAGGTCGAGGCCATTCTTTGAAAGCTTACTGACGTATGAGTTTAATAAAGAGTCAATGTTCTTGCTGAAAAAAAAAACAAAAAAAACAATACAAAAAAAAACAAAAATACAATAAATATGAATAGTAATAACTTACAGAAACGGACCAGAGTGTCACATGCAATCTTGCATGCATTTATTCAATTCTATGATATTTTACCCAATGATTTAAACATGCTGCTATTCATTATACAATGTTACACAAATTTATTAAACTTAGATGATCATATTATGTTTTGAAAAATACATTTCAGAGTGACATATCATCTAGCAATGCAAAGTATTTCATTTGAGGATCATTTTCAGTTATATTTTCCGGGTCTAGAATCAGTATGTTATCATTTCCACTGTCAACGATGACCACCTCCAACCACATACACGAGTAGATTGGGGCAAGAAGTATATCTTGAGATGTTTGCACACGTGGTTCTAATGCAAATGTGGCATTCCAAGGCCAAATATCATCGAGATTGCCCATTGTGCACCAAATTCCTGATACAAGAAACTCCATAAGGGACTTTAAGAAAAGCAGTTGATGTCCAAGTAAAACTCTATCATTCACTTGTCCTGCCCATTCATTGAATGTATTTGATGGTTGTTCCGGTACAAATATCATGATTGATTTCAACTCGACATTTATTTTTGCCATCGAGTATGGCACAGATGAACCATTTGGACACAAAGGAACAATAAAGTATTCCACCTCCTGAAACCGTAATCGATGGTTAAATGTACAATTTGATTAATTTAAAAAGCAAAATAAAAATCTTACAGGAGTAACTCTGTCCATGATTTTCATCAGTAAATCCGCTGTGTTTGAAACTTGGAACGATCCATCTGGAAACATGGTGAGCAGTTCAATTAGCTCGTCCCAATCTATGAAACCATACTTACACGGCTTTTTGCTATAGCAATGAACAATTTTCGCAGCTAGTGCTTGAGAAGTGATACATCCAATGGTTCTTGTTGGGAGAAATCCAAGACCTTGTCCATAAGTGATCTTGTATTGATTGAAAAATCTCCATGGATCACGAATATCATTTCCCACAAACTATGAAATTTGAATTAGTTAAAAAATTGTAATCTTTATAAATTGCTTCAGTTACCTTTTGGTATTGCTCTATTTCCGTCTCTGGTATCATGTCCGATGAGATAGCATATGACGAACGATGTTCAGCATTCTGATTAAATACTTCATCACTTTCTATGGTTTTTATACTTTCCAAGTTTAAAGGCGGAAGCACTATTCCGGTTTTAAGTTTTTCTATCAACCAATTTTTAAAACTGTGTTTGATTTACTATTTCGTAAAACAATTAATAATTACATAAAATGTTAAAACTCACCCAAAAATTTTTCCATTATTTCATTCATAATAAATCTTAAATCAATGGCATTTTCAATACTGTTCCTTGAATGTTGAATTTTCTTTGGAGCAGGTCTAGTTTGTATTTCATCAAAAACCTCTCTGCATGTAGACAAATATGCTTCACACGTCAAATCTGCAAGAAAAGCATTGCATCCACTAGTCACAATTTTTCTTTGATGGTCCAGTTTGACATTGTCAAACAGCGTGTCTACAATCCAAAGCACAATTTAAATATCAAATGTTTAACTTTGTTCATTCAATGTGACTATGATTACCTTTTCCAAAAAATTTTGCGATCCAATTTCCTTTCATCTGTCGCACACTTTTGTCAAGATTGGAAAAATACATCAGTGCATGCAACTTGTCGCACTTACTGTCATTGTCTATTTCAGATTAAGATAAAGATTATAATATTAAAACTCTTATTGAACTAACTGTTAAGATAAATTAATGATAACCTTCACCCGGAGGCTTTGTTTTGCTGATTTCCACAGAACAGATATTTTCTTCTTTGGCGCTAGCTGCACTGGGTATGCGTGCTTGAATTCCACGTGCAGCTTTTTCAGTCAGGTTTACACCAATGGAATTTGATGACGCCAAGGGGCTAGTGCGAGGATTAATTGGGGACGGAGGTAATGAAACAGAATTCGGTTGTGACAAACCTGTCCGATTATCATTGTTAGGGTCAGGTTCTGTTTTTCGCTTAAATCTTCCACCTGGACCACGTTGCAAACAATTCGCATTTTCTTTTTTTGGAGCCACTCCAACTCTGTTTAACCCCATGGCTCTAGATCCGGTTAAATTGGTGTCAATTTTAGCTTTGATTTTGCTTGCCGTGTGTTCCGTATTAAATAACCTATGTCTTGCAGGGAGTTGGGATTCAACAAATGGCATTATCCAAAAGGCGCTTTTGCTCATTGGTCGGGTTTTGAGCCTCTACAACTGTTTCCAAGTTTCTAGCATATTTTGTAGGATTCCCAAGAACAAGACGCTGGAGTGGCTGCATAATTGGAGAAGCTCCAACCGGCACTCCTTTCTCCATCAAAAGCCGTCTTCTTTGCTTGTTTATGTTAGTCAAAGCTTTAGAGTAACCCTCGCGGAATTCAGGCTTCGCATACCCTTGTCTCATAGTCCATGGCTGTATTTGTGGTTTTAGCCGTACCACTTCCTCTGGGGTCAACTCCAGCTCAGGATTCTGTTCATGACGAATCAATATAGCTGACACTTCAACCCTTGCCTAAAGAAATTAATCTCGACTTAAGTTCGCAATCATTTACAATAAATGTACTTAAATTCGGAACACCTCACCTTGTTTTTAGGATGATTAACATCATACGGCATCCACTCTTTTGGTCTAGGCTTAGTGGGGTTACGTACAGTTTTGGTCGAAGATGCAATTGGTTCATCACCACCGATTTCGTTTCCAGGTTCCTGTACCATCACAATAGGTTCTTGGGATGGTTGAGCTTGGTTTTGTCCTTGAGCTTCATCTTCTTCAACAAGAAAATATTCGGGTTCATCCTCTCCATCAGATACCGATGGAGAATAGAGAGGCACTTCTTGGTCGTCGTCACTGTTTTCGATATGAAGATGCGACGCTGTGGATTGCAAAGCACGAGTGCTTGTAGATTTTGCTGGATCTTGATCAGACATACTGAACCTTTCCTAAAAAAAATATGAAAAATATCACAATAGAATGGTCAATATGTAAAAGGTTAGTACAACGTAAGAATGGTTTTTCGGCCCACTTTATACCCCGATAACTTGACCATCCAGCATCACGAACT